>JAULBW010066697.1:0-41896 GCA_032358265.1 Vaucheria bursata
AGATATGGACGGATACAATGGGTCACGGGTCACAATCTGTAGTGGGGAATTAGAGCAGTAACACATAGAAATCCTGATATTAAGATCTACCATATTACTTGTGTCAGCAAGTATACTCAATTTAATTGAGTCAATTCCATATTTTGGCTTTTGTAGCAAAGATCACTCTTTGCAACATTGTTTAAGTAAGGTAAATATATGCTTATATATTGCTTTCTTGTTGTGCTTTGTCTTATCTATCTATCTTGCTTACAAGCCCTGACACTTCCTTGCTTTTGCAGCAGCTTGCAGCTCATTGTGTACTTTGATGTTGTCAATTATACACTTTAGCAGTGCATACCATTAATTGCTTTCCTATGTCTGAATTATGCCCACATCCGTAGGCTAATGTCTGGCTGTGTAGCCAGGAAGCAGGGGCAGGACAGTAAATTTGTTAGGAATTAACCCCTAGGAGAGATGATTCTATTTTGTAGCTGTAGTACATTTTCATGATGCTGTGTTGAAGTTTCAGTTTTGGTTATGAGAACAAGTTCCAGTTTAGAATATGAGAACAAGTTTTAGTAAATGATATTTTGTTGTGTTTATAGAAGTGAGATAACTTCTATCAACACAATTTAGGATGCAATAATATATGTATTCTATCACAAATTTCTTGCGTTTATGTTGTGTTTTACATTCCTAACTTGCCCTGTAGAATCCATCAGCTTACTACCACGAAGCCTGCAGTTGTTCATAATGAAGGCAACATTGCAGCTCATATTCTGGCACTTAACATGCACAATGAAAATCTTACTAAACCAGCACTTGGATACTGCTGTGTCAGAATATGCTTTGCTGTGGGTAAAATAGAGGACAGGTGCAAATTCAAAATGACTATGGCTGACTTGCACTCCTCATAATGGCCATTTGTAACTTTTGACTACTATCAGCATTGGTGCAGACATAGGCAGTAATTTGGCCCTTGCTTTTATGTCTTTTGTGCCACAAAGTTGATTATAGTTATCTATTTGGAACACATATATAGTGTGACAGTATGTGGTAGCAAAGTTCAGTCTTGTCAATGTTGCATATGTCAGTGGGATAAAAGTCCTCCAGTTTCTGTTGCAGCAGTGATTTTTTTAGAGTAGTTTTGCTGTTGTAAGACTTGCTTTTATAATGAAGTCCAAGGGATTGTAGGCTGGCAAGTTTAGCAATCTTTTTTGCCTGTGCATTGTAACCAGCAAAACCTTCCAAGTACTGCTTCATGCTGGAAACTGTCCCTTCCCGAACAAGAAGTTGAGCTTTGATGAGTAGGGTACACTGTTGAATCATGGCTATCATAACTGGCTATGTTTACTCCCTACAGACCAAGATGTACTTAGTAGCAACTCCTTAAGCTCAGGCCCCTGCCAAGTGTACTACTTTTTTACACTGAGCATTATACTGGATGCTGTTTCTTCATAATTTGTCATACCAAGCATTTGCCAACTTGCCACTTGGTTTTTATTTTGGCAAAGGTCATGTACTCATATGTTCTGTTATGGATCAGATAAAGCTCCTGTAGTGTGCACATTTGCTTGCACTTTCTCTTTCCATTGTCAGGGCTGGCATCCAACATAGTGTGCCTTTGCCACACCATTAATCCCTCCTCACTGTATGGTTTTGAGGGTGTTATCTACCCCATATTGTAGATTATTTCAGTAGTCAACTTGTACCAGACCACAATAACATTTTAATTTAAAAAAACTCTATTTACAGAGACCTCCTTATTGGGGTGTGCAGATTCAGTTAAAGCTTCTACCCACTAAAGAATAGGGGGCTGAGAATGCACAAAAGATTTCAGCTAATTTCTGCAGGCCAGATGTTTCTAATTTACTAACTCAATAGTCTTAGACTCTTGGAAAGATTTAACTGATTAGAAACATTTCCGGTCCAAGCCAGGTCATCTTATTTAATCTGTTCTACTGTGAGTGACAGTTTTCTACTGACTTGTTAGTGTTAGGACCTGAGCTGATATAGTCATTCAAGCATGAACCAAGTAACAGTTCTGAACTATTTCAGGACTAGGAGAAATGTCTAGTGTATATTTCATATTAAATATTGGCAATTACTGCTATGTATTATAAAGTGTTAGCAGTATGGATGTGACAAATATTAGAAAACAAACTCCACAAATCAAGTCAAACCATGTTCTTTCCACTTCAGTGGTAGAAGTAACATTTAATAATGTATATTTTCTCTGTTGATCTTTTCTCATTTTTGCTAAAATTTTGCGTTGATACAAAATTCTCTTTTTGTCCTGTCCTTTTGTTTGTTCTAATTCAGATTTTATTTTGTTCTTTTTAACGCATACCAGTCAGTTTTCTGCTATTGCACACATTGTTACTAGAGATTAAGGACTTTGCCAACAAGTTTCATGTACCTGGATTCTTATCTCTAGTTACCTGTGACCTCTTGAGATATGGTGAAACTTAAGACTCTATTCGAGTGATAACCAACCATGAGCTTTGCCATGGAGTTCCAAATTTTGAGCATTCCCGTTTTTGATGCATTTAATTGCCATTGATTACATGGCCACTTTGTTTCTTCAACTTTTCTCATCTGCAAATAATATAATTGATCCAGCCAATATGACCAGACTCTTTAGTAAATGTTCTGCAATGAGCAATGTAACCAAGTCTGTAGTAGAATCTAGCTGAAACATGAATTATTTGCAAGTCAAACTAAAAGACCAATATATTCAATAAGCCACTTCTACCAGGCCAAGTGTTCAACCAACTGAATCTACGACGCAATCAAATAGTCAAAAACCTGAACCAATATTTTTTTCCATCAACCTATTTTGCGTCAAAAAAGAATTGCTGCTACTTGTCAGGATCTGATCTGTTTTGCTGTAATCTGTTATTAAACTGTGACTCTGTGGACTTAATTTGTCTTATATGTGCATTCTTGTAAACTATATTCTCTTAAAGAGTGTTCTCATTAGTGTGTTTTTAAAAGTGTGTTCTCATACGCGTGTACTTTTAAGTAGTATTGTATTGACAAGATTCATTCTTGGCAACACATGAATAGGAATTAATACATTATTAGCTGTGTGTGTCTTCTTTGGGTTTCTGGTTATGTTTATTGTTGGTTATATGCATAGTCTTTAATTTATTGATTCCTAACACTACTGCTTTTGATGCACTCAGTTTGCAGCACATAATCAATTCATTTCATGCACTCTTACTCTGAGAGTGCATTCACAGGTCTCTTCAGTATATGCAAATCTTAGTTCTAGTCTAGTATTTTGATCACATCATTTATCACTCTAATTAGTATGTGTCACCTTCCTCATCTCAGTATTTGGACAGTAATTAGCATCTTAATTATACTTTACCACATCAAGTTTCAATATCTGATGATGGCCATGAGTCATCATATCTCCACTTTTCTCATACTCAACCTTTGGGTAATCTTTGCCCAAGGCACTGTAATATGCATTGAGGTGTAGGGCATATTTCTTGAGCTGGCATCAGCTTAGTTTAGCCTTCTACATTTTAATTGCCTGGCTAATAACTGGTCACTTTCCCAAACTCATATGTAGTTATATTTAACTCAATCAGAAACTAATATTTATTTCCTACCACTTGTACTACACATTGCTCTATCCTATAACAAATTTTACTTTGGCTGCCTCTTTAGAGGGCATGAATCGAATATCTCTTTTCCAGCATTTTACTTTATTCACTGACAATGGCTTGGTCACCCTTATTTTGCTCCAGAGGTGTTTTGAGTCATCAGGGCTTGATCATACCCTTCAACAGTGATACTTTAACTATCTTTATGAGCCTGAATTCATTTATGATGAACTGGCTATTCTTTGCCAAATTGTTAAAAACAATATGTTGACAACATGTTCCATTAAATACCTTTCTAATGATCCTCAAGGCCAAATGATTTCAATCTTTGGAATGACAACCACAGGTCATAGAAGGCTCATGATATTGTTGCTAAATACTAGAGATGTGTCTTCTAGCTTATCACACATATTTTACATGTAGCACTATTTAAAAGCGTTATTCTCAATCAAAGACAATGCTAAGCCTGCCCTCCAGTATAAATACTACCAAGGTCAATCCACTAGTCAGAAATCAATTATTTCTAAACCTCCTCAAACTAATTAACAGGGACATAGTACTAACAATTTAAATCAACTACCACTTGAGTTAATTCAAATGCTTGGTTGTTGCACATCAGAGCTATCTGCTTGAAGTGCAAGCTAAATGCATTCCCTTTCCAGTCAATAGAAAGGCTTATTCTTCTAAGCTAGTGCTAACCACAAAAATTTTGGTAACATTACTTCTCAGTGATATATTGAAATGCATACTACCCACACTGCAGTTCTAAGTTCTTGCATTCACTTTTTTCCTGATGTAAACATATGCTTTCCAGTAAAAAATATTGATGTTGGACATTTGACTATTGATGTTTCTTTTTTATCCACTCCCAATGTAAATTCTTTTCCTCTGTCTGAGGATTCTTGCGGTGTGGTGATATTAATAGCTGTCTCTTCTATTTCCATTCCCAACATAAGGTTCAATCTCTTGCAAAGATTTTATACCTGACATGTTGCTGGTGGTTGTCATGAGGTCACTTATCCCCTTGTCTTTTCTATGTAGCCTAACAACTATCCCACTTGTCTAATAATGTAGCAGATGAAATCCCAAAGTACAGCAGAAAGCACAACACAAAAGTATATAGCAAGTAATATTAAGATATCACACACTGCAAAAAGTGATCTTTGCAGCATAAAAGCAAATGGATACAGCTATATTTGTATTCATAAACCTTACTCAGTCAGACCCAAATAGTCAGCTGATCCATTAAGGAATGGATCCTTACAATTTCTAATAGATTGTGCTCAGATGTAATTAAAGATAGTGGTGCTTCCAACCATTACCTTGGCCCCAATCTTGACATTAACACTTTCAACATAATAGTTTTGGATTAGCAGTCAAGCACAGTTCTCATTACTACGGCTAGAAGATGTACCATTTGAAGTTCTGGCATACGTACTGTCAATGTCCAAGTACGAACTATTTTTAGCCCAATCACAACTTTCTTACTTTACTGAATGATTGTTAGGTCTCTAGTCTATCAATCAATATGATTTTAGTATGTGATTTTTGAGCTAGAAAAAAGTTTAATTCCATCTCATACAAACTTGCATTGAGCTACATATCATCTCTGCAATAAAAAAATAGTTTAGTCACCATTCATACACCTGCACAGGTATATTGCTCATTGGGCACATTACTGCATCAACCGTTATATCAATCTGAGCCTTGAACTGGTCTTGAATATTGAATTACATAAATTTGATATGTCTCCAAATTCTACATGATGATCCCCAATACTAGTATTACATTTGATGACTATGAGATTATCAACTGTAAGGCATGTTTGCTTAACAAGAGCAAATACCTTCCTCACAAGATGGTATTGGAAACATATTCTGCAGTTAAGAGCAAATAATTTTATCTTGAATTAAGTTGAAACATGTACAATTAAGTATTGGGACAATGCTATTATGAGTTTATATGGAATGTGTTTCTTATAATTTTGTTAGGAATGTAATGCAACAGAAATACAAAAATCTGTGACAGGATGCGTATATTATTACATATTAAATGTGTTGAAGTGAGATAATTTGAATCCAAAATATCATAAACTGAAACTTGTTCTTATAATCTAAACCAAAACTACAACATAGTATCAAGAGAAATGTACTGCAGCCACAAAATAGAACTAACTCCTTTAGGGGTTAGTTCCCAACAAATTCACTTACTGTTGTTTTATTGACCCATTGCACTATAGAAATTGGGCTTCAGATACTATAACGCACATTTATCATTTTGATGAAAACACAGAATAACCACATTCATTACTTTTGCTTGAACAATTTGGGTATTTTTCTATTAAGCCTCAAATATTCTTTGCTTCCTGTTAAGATGGGAGAAGGAAGATACAGTAATATAATAAAATACTTGTACCTATACTAGGGGGTAAGACCAATGTATGGCAGAGGGCAGACAGTAAATACAAAAAAATATAACAAAGTACAAAAGTTTTGTTAAACTTAGAAGAGTGAACATAAACACAAGACTGAACTAGTAATCATGCCCCTGTTAGCTCCTACAGTATATCCTCTTAAAGTGCCCTTGAAATTAGCTCTCCAGCAAATCTTGCTAAATCTTGCTGCATCATTTGCTCTATGAATAAATGTTGTAATTTCCATTGGTAAACTTGTGACAATTCTAGAATTATTTAAGGAATTCTAAGAAATTGTCTTTGGTGGAAATAAAGTGGAGTAAAGTAGAGTAAAGTGGAGTAATTGATATAAAGGTCGATTCAAGCGGAATTATTGCTTTGATGATAACTCTGGAACAATATCCAGTCAGTTGAAGCGGAGTGTAAAGTAGACTAGAAGATGGTAAAGAAAAGTTTTGAGGAAGTATGATGAAAATAAAATCGTTCTTTTGTCAGTTGAACTGGTTGAAGAAAATAATCCAGGAAGTTTCCAAATATCTTTAAGAAAGATGACACATGACAAATTATAGAGATGTAGAACAAAGGAGTCCATAAAAGGTTTTGGCAAAAAAAAGGTATTGACATAAAGGGTTTGGGACTTAAGGCACAATTAGGATAAAAGGTGCAATTAGGTAAAAGGGGCAAAAATGTAGGCAAAAAATAAGCAAACATAGACAAATATTAGTGAGCATAGTCAAACAGTTATGCCATAACAATTTAAAGAGATAGCAGAACCAACAAGTATCCTGACACCTCCATGGGTATTGAACCTGTACAATCTGCTCTTCCTGCTTGCTAACAAAATAGTGTAGCTAAATGCATTTTCAATGCTTTCATAAATATTTCCTTACTCTCTTTGACATAATAGTCTCTCTAGTCATGTTTCTCTACATAATCTTGGTTAAAAGACATTTATTCTCATTGAAAAGCAAGAAATGGCAAATTTAAGCCCAAATCCTGTAAAGAAACTTGAATCTTCAAATGATGCAAGTGACATACTCTATTTTAAATCTTTAAAATCAATCAGATTAATTTCAGTTGGTATGTGACATTTATTGAAGATCTAGAAGTCACATTACTTGTGTATTTTGTCCACATAATAGATTTTGCACCTTCCCTTGCTCCTGAGTTTTGATTGTACCGTATGGTCTCTAAAAGCAGTGTTGTTGAGAAATGACTCTTCTAATGGGTTGAATTCTGGTTGACATCATTTTTTTACTTCTTTGCAGTGCATTAAGTCTCTTGGCAACTTTTATGTTGATTGTAAATGACTACTTTCATGTAGTTTTTGCAAAAGGTTGCAAGACTAATACTCACCTCTGGCATGATTCTATTCCCAAAAAGATCAATGCCTTGAGAAAAACAATAAAGTCATCTTTTATTCCTTCCTTCATAAAAAAACTTGTATCTATACATAGATGACTTTTGAAATAGTTATACTTTGTTAATTTTCAACTTTGTTCATATTTTTATCACTCATTGCATATTTAGAGTATATTAGTAATTGCTGCTGTTTTCTGCAGGTGTAGTAGTGCCATTATTGTCAAAATCATTGGAGTTAAGCTAAAGTCATAAAGTTGATGATGTTAAAAAAGAGTTTTGGAAGCAACATTGTTTAATGTATTTCAATACTCTGAATAAATGAGTTGTAATTACCAGGATATAATGTAAGCAGGCAGTAAAACTCTTAGCTACATTATATACAATTCTCCTGCAGATCTTTAAGTATCAATTTCACCAGCTCCAGCGGCATTACCATAACTAGTCAGTACGGTATCTAAAGATTATTTTAAGTCTTTGTAAAATAAAGTGTGTGAGCAAGAAAATTGTCCTCAAGATATCAGAAAAGCCTACTGGCTGCAGTAGTGTAGGCAGTTTTAGAGTTTGACATCTAACAATAAAGCTGTATGACAAAATGCGTAACATTAAAAATGATTCTTTAAACCAATACACAAAATACAATGCAGAAGACTTGGATAAAGTACATTTCCTGTGAAGTGAAATAATAGAAAACAAGTAGAATTAGATTCAGAATCTTTCAGTGCCTTTTACAGACAGCTGTTAGGAAAATGCAAACATAGCAAATAACATAAAAACAGAAATCATATATGATATTAACTTACATGTGTTGCTGAAAGTGATATAACTTTTGTAACACACAAACATAGTAGCATGAAGAACAGGGTTCAGTTCTCTGAAGTATCTTGGAACTAAAACTGAAATCAAACTGAAACCAAGCTGAAATTAAACTGAAACCAAACTGAAACCAAACTGAAACCAAAATCAAAACATTGACAAACTATACCGCAGCTACAGAATAGAACTAACTCCCTTAGGTATTAATTCCTAACAACAGCAAAAGAATGTTAAAAATAAGTATCAAGCATGAAAATATGCTGAATTCTGAACCACAAAGTGCTACTAACTAATGTAAATTTAAATATAAGACTTGGTTCAATTGTGAATTTTCAATATTTTTGTCATTAGAAAGATAAAATTTATCTTCAAAGGGGAAAAGGAAGTGACATCTGTTGAAGAATGCTCTAAAACTTTGCTATCAGCAGGAATGACAAATTTTTCATTGAAAGTCAAAACAGGATGAAAAAATTGAACTGCTATTTGGGCAGTATGTATTTCAATTTGACACTTTGTAGTAAAACTCTCAAGCTTTCTGTGATTGAAACAGTGCATGCTAAAATCAGCCCAAGTAAGAGTTGTTTCATTTTGAATCTACACTGAACTGAACAAGTTCCTGATAACTGGATACTATAATCAACTTTAACTGCAATGAATCTAAACTTGTTGCAAGTTTATTTTCATTTACTCAATGAAGGAGCATTAAAATTGTTTATTACTAAACAGAGTGTACTTTGGTAGTGTTCCTTCTAAGAAAGTAAAAAAAAGTATTTTTACTAAAAAAAACAATACCTTTGAACAGTGCTCTAAAGAAAAATGCAAAACAATTTGCAGCATATCATGAGTTTTTTTTTCTGAAAAGGTTATCTTATTTCAAAATATGGAGTCATTTGAGTGCAAGATTTATGTAGAAGGTCTTTAGCACAATACTGTCAAGATATCATCAAACTGTGCTTTGCTAAAAGTTACAAACTTTTAGCTAATGTATTCATGATTTATGTAAAAAGGTATTACAGTTTATGGATAATGTTTTGAACTTTTGTTTCAGTTTTACTACCAAATATATCCTGAATATGCAAAATGCTTTAGAAAAACAAAAATGACTATCAGTTTTTTAGAAATACAAAACAAGAGAAATATTTCTATAATGATTTATAGAAAGGTTAAAGAGAATTGTTTAGAGATGATGCTGAGTGAGTAACAGGAATCTACTTCCCTCTTAATAAAGTATAAACACAATTATGTAAAGAACAGTAGTCAGTTGTCAGCCATTACATTGTTTTGAATGTAATAAGCAAAAGAGAAATAAGCCAAATGATAGTTAGTTTATAAATTTATTAGTAATCATAGTTGCATTGCTGGAAGTTAATATACTTTACATCAACACACAAATCAAAATCCTAACCTGTCATCATAGTTGTCACCACAATATGATGTTAAACATTGGCTCACCTCAAAACTTCTGGAAAATTCTGCAACTATAAAATAAAATTAGCCCTTTAAGGAGTTAATTTGAATTAACCAATTACAGGGTTAGTTCCCAACATTCATTGAAGATAAATTGAACTGAAATCACTATAGGTTAATATCAAGAATTTTTCAAATTAAAAATAGTGTATATCCTTCATAAAGTATTGACCCTGTCAATGCTAAGCATAGCATTAATGTTCACAAGTTCCCAAATAGTAAAAAAGCAGATTAGGCACGTTGGTCTGATTTTTGAATGGCATGACTTGAGTACTTTTAAGGATTAAATGTGCAATTCGATGATGTAAGCACCTTTAAATGTACAATATGGGAGTGAGGATATGATGTGCTAAATGTCTGAAATGAATAAAATCCACTAAGGATGGTGACAAGCCTTCCTTTTGATATAAATTTTATTCAATGAAGAGAAAACCAATAGATTAATATGGCTGTACTTTTAATTTGGAATGGATGAGAAAATTTTGTGCAATGACTGCAACAACATTTTGGTTTCAACTTAGAGCAAAGAAAAGGCTTTTGAACAACATAGTGATGAACATTGATTGGCATTTACTGTAGTAGATATTATCAAGTATTGAATTATAACTGCTGCGATGGTTACTTTCCATTGTACACAAAAAAAGTTGATGAAAAACTGAGTTGGCCACTATTCTAATTGGCAAACATGTTTACAAAAGGGTATATGACTTTTACAACAAAAGTCAGATTTTCCATGAACATTTACAATATTATCAAGCTTTCTGGCTATTGCTGAAGAATGCTACTTGATGTTGTTTTGTACCAAGAGCATACAAAAAAGTAATATTGCACTTCATTCTGTTGGGATAAAAGAGGAAAGATATAGTAATATGATATGGTACTTATACCTTTGTATGGACAATATAGCCCAGTTGAGAAAGTCAAGTCTAATGTACAACAAAGGGCAGACAAGCAACAGAGCAAAAATGAAATTCAATAGAAACATAAAAGTTTTTATTAAACTAAAGAATGAACAAAAGCACAAGACTGAACAAATTAACATGTTTTGCTAGCTTCTGCAGTATACCTTCTTGAAATGTCCTTGAAACTGGCTCTCTGGTAAATCTTGCTGAATATTTTACTCAATAAATAAATGTAATATTTTCTGTAGATAAGCTTGTGACTATTCTAGAATTATTTAAATAGTCCTTGGAAATTATCTTTGGCAGGAATGAAACAAAGTAAAACGGAGTAATTGGTAATAATGCTGATTCAAGCAGAAATATAATTTTGATGACAGTTCTGGAATGATATCTAGCTAGTTGAAATGGAATTTGAGGTAGAATAAAATAGGGTAAAGAAGAGTTTTGAGAGAACATGATGAAAATAAAGTGAGTCTTTTGTCAGTTGAATTAGTTACATGACTATTCAGAAAATGATCAAAGAGATTTCCAATTGTATAAAAGAAAGATGACATGTAGCAAGTTGTGAAGGTGTAAAACAAAGAAATCTCTAAAGGATTATGACAAAGGTGTTGACATGAAGGCTTTAGTACTTAGGGTGCAATGAGATAAAAGAGGCAAAAAGGTAAGAAAAGGTATAGACAAAATATAAGCAAGCATCAGCAAACATTGGTGAACATATATGAGCAGTCATGTTGTGATAGTTTAAAGAGATAGCAGACCTGGCAAGTCTCCTGACACATTCAGACTTCAGTAAACTATCATGTGAATATACAGTAAAATTTGTTAGGTTGAACATTTCTTTCACCTGAATACTTGTCTGTTAAGTAACTCTTTGAATGTACATTTTTTAATTGATTTTGATGAACCTATTACGATAAAAGAGAGACGGTATAGTGATATAATATACATATATACCTAAGAAAGGGGGTGAGGACCAATGTTCCACAGAGGGCAGACAGCAGACAAAAAGATTTAATATAATATAAAAAGTTTTATTAAACTTAAAAGAGTGAACATAAACACAAGACTGAACAAATAAACATGTCCCCGCCAGCTTCTACGGTATACCCTCTTGAAGTGCCCTTAAAACTGTCTCTCCGGTGAATCTTGCTGCATCTTTTACTGCATAAATAAGCATGTTAATTTCAATAGGTAAGCTTGTGACAATTCTAGAATAATTTAAGTAGTTCTGAGAAATTATCTTTGGCAGAAATAAAGTGGAGTAAAGCTGAGTAATTGATAATGAAGCCGAAGAAAGCGGGATTACAAGATTGATGACTATCCTGGAATAATATCCAAATAGTTGAAGAGGCATTATGACACAGAACATGCGTAGGTGGAAAATGAGTGAAGAAGTTTCCACAGAACCATAAGAAACATGACACATAGTAAATTGTAGAGTAAGTGCACAAAGGTTTCCATAAAGGATTATGACAAAGGTGTCGACATAAAAGGTTTTGGCATATAAGGCGCAATTTAGGATAAAAGGCGTAATTGGGTAAATGAGGCGAAAGTTTAGGAAAAGTGTGGGCAAAATGTTAGGTGAGTGAAGGCAAATATGGGTGAACATGACCAAGCAGTTATGCCATAGAAATTTAAAAAGATAGCAGGACCGGCAAATATCCTGACAGAACCTCATTTACGTTAAAATTTTTCTTTAAGGTGAATACACCTGCATGAACTTTAAAAGTTGGTTTCATTTTTTATATTCTAGAATAGTAAGTGAACAATTTCTTGTCCATAGTATTCAAAACTAGAATATATTATATCTAAGTTATATGCAGAAGTAATTAAAAAACATAACTTGTAGTTCTTTTTCAGTTGTTTAATATGGTCAATTTCATGAAGTGTTTACACCTCAAGCATTTCCCTGTACAGAAATGAAACAACATGGTCTTTGTTAGGATATTTACTGCTCTAGTACCCAAATTCTACTCAATTTATATGTTTCCACAATCTATACATCTTTTCACAAATTATTATTTTGTAACGTCTTTTGAGATCAATAATTTAATTGTAATTTCAAAAGATATTTCTTGCGGCCCATAAGGTTACCCTCATGCGGCCCATATGATACTGTTACAATAAATAATCTCTCTTCACTCTTCTATATTATCACAATACGCGCTGTACACTGGTTTTCCTGGCACCGTTGCTGAGTGATTATAGTTGTCGGTCACCCACTATCATCAATAATGTATTTTGTTTGTGTACTCTTTTCCCTTATTTCTTTTCCTTTCCTTCAATTCTTTCAGTCTTGATGCAAAATTTGACATGCAAGTAAGATGTTGATGCCAAGTTGCTTTTTTCCTGGATCCAAGAAAATAGTGTTGTCAGCACTGTAGTAGTTTCAGACATTTAAAAGCGTAAACCTACATTGCTGAAGATGACCAAGACAGTTAACACTTTGAGAAAAATTGCAAATAAATTGAAAAAAATGCACTGCAGTTGAGTGAAAAGCTGCTTCAGTGGTTTATTATTTGCAAAAGATAAGAATAGTTTTATAAACAGCCATATTTAAAACTGATTGACACCTTTTTAATTTCACATTTTGAAGAAAATGAATAATCAATCCAAGCCTCTTTAACTTGTACACCTGCTGTACGTAAACAATTTACCACGCATCACAGAATTTAACTTGGCAAGTTTTACTATAGTTCACAAACATTAAGCAATGCACTGAGTAGTCAAATTAGTAAAACAAGGGAAAAAGTGCAAGAAAAAATTCAGGCAGAACGAAAGCACAAGCCAAGATATGTATCTGGAGTGCAGAGCACCAAGAACAAAGCACAATAATCAATAGCAAAAGTGAGAACATCAAAACCATACAAAGAATGAAGTAGAGCAGGCCTATGACAGAAAAAAAGAAAAGTGCAAGCAGCTCCAATGAAATCATTAGAACAGAGAACAAATAGAAAAGTGTTCAAGGGAAAGTGTCAGGCTCACAACCTGCTAGATGTTAGAAATTAACTTCCTGAAGTACTAATTCAGTTTGTAGCTACGGTACGATTCAGGAAGATTTGTATAATTATATGATTCAAGAAGATTTGTACAATTTCAAGGTTTAAGAAGAGTCACTCAAATAGAAGTTTAAGGAGAGTCGCACATTCTGAATAATTAAGTTACGTTTATTTTTGCTGTGTTGATAGAATGTTCTCACTTCTATCAAGGCAAATTACTGAATACAAAATATATGTGCTAATTCTTGTCTGTTTCTTGCGTTTTGACTATTGCATTCTTAATACTAGAAAATGGTTTAAATAGACAAGAAATACTGCAATGTGAGATTGCAGTAATAATAAAGGGAAATAATGAATCCAGCAAGAAAGCAGAGTGAAATAGCAGCCATGAAATGAAAACAGGTATATTATGATTTGTGCAAGGAAATAAATGGCTAACTACCATACCAGGGAGTGTGTGTTACAGATGTAGCTGTGTACCTACTAAACTAAGAAAGCAGTAGAAGAAAAAAAAGATTGGCAAACTGATGTAGATAGTGAAGACTGTGCATAATAAAGTTAAAAGCATATCTTCAAACCTAAGTAAATTTTGCTTTATTTTGCTGAAAATTGTGTCACATCAGGAAATAGGCGTCATTTGCTGAAATAATAAGTAACTAAAAAAAGATGCACAATTTTTGAGGAAATAGAATTGTCGAAAATGGAGCTGCAGACTAGAGGCAATGTATGAATTAGACATTAGCCAATCACCGATTATAATTTTGGACAGGAAATAATATAGCAACAGTAGAAATCTTGCAAGAAGAGAAATGCACAACAAAGTCAGAAAATTAACCACATTTAAATATTGATGTTCCCCAAGTTCAACTCTGCTCTTATTTGTCAAAAATGAAATTGATTTCACTGGGTTGCATTATTTCTTTGTTTTTCAATATTTAAATTTACAGTGTAGTATGTGTGTTCAGGAACACTATGAAATACATCTGTACGTCTATTTGATTTGCATCGGTTGGGGGAAGCATTTTTTCCAAAATCTGAGTTGTGTACATTTTGCCTTTAAGGTATCTGTTAAATTTATCTTTTCAATCGCTGGAAGATCTGTTTAACTTAAAATATGCAAGAAAACTTGGAATTGTAGACATACAGATCTATATAGCTGTGCTTATGAACAATGTATAACAGAGAACGAGCACGAAGAGACAGTAAGAAAAATAGAGAGTGATATTAATATGTAAAACCTGTTTGAGAAAAAAAATGGTGAATAATCAAATGCAGCTATTTGATTGGTTGATACATAAATGACTCCAATAATTGTTCCACTTGCTCAGTCTTCAATTAATACAATTCATGTCCAAGTAGAACCATAAGTAAAATATAGAAACTAAGCAAAAGTCAATAACTCGGTTGTGAGGCTCAAGTTCAAATCAAATGCAACATTATTTACAATTCGGAACTGTCAGAGGGTCAAGCAGTTAAACTAAATAACTGAAATGGCCTTAAATGATTTGGGCTCTATCTCAACAAAAAGTTATATTTGTGGTTTCATTTCTAAACATACTTTACTTATCAATTGTAAAATAGAAATCATTTTCATGAAACACAAGTTTTGCATAACTAAGCAACGAAGAAAATATTTGTTAATAAGTAGCACTCATTAAAAATCAGTATACATTTAAATACATAATTGGGTGCAGGGATGTGGTGTTTTGCCTTGGATCAGATACTGTTCGAACTCTGTAATTTGTTTTCCAGAAGAGAAAAACTACAACACTGGATACTCCAAGGTATACAAGCGCATTTAGCCATCCTAGTAAAACTAACCAAAAAGGCAACTCCATCGAATCTAAAAAGCATATATTGATAATTTCATTTTACATCATGCTGCATAATATATGTACTATCCATAAAAACAGGAAAAATCAATTTGCTACCATACTTTAATACTTTCAAACTTCGACTGCATAGGTATTTTATTTAAAACAAATATGCTTGTAAAACAAACTTCAAGTCAACTCACTAGACATTTTTTTGTATGTAGTATAAAATATATGTAAAAATTAGAGTTACCAACTAAATTAATCTCAACTACACTTTAATTATATATCAAATGTCTGCACTGCTACTGCACGTCAATCGGAATATTAAAAATACATATTGTAAAATTGAAACTTGTACACATGCTTACCTTGAGCATCATGTTTCGATCCATATCCTAATGAGATAAGAAATGCTGGTAATAGGCGTGTAAGTGCAGGTGACCATGTAGCAGGGAATGCCCAACAGGCAAAAACGAAATATATGTATAGTTTACAATAGAAACAAAATATTGGACCGCGCCACAGCCTTCCAACTACTTGTACAAATCTTGGAGAGAAAAAAATCTGCAGCAGTACTACCTTACAAACATATATTTGAATTTTAATGCATATTTTGTATCACTAAAAGAATTTACTACATTTCTGATTTATGCAATAATTGAATATTTACATTTGGCATCACAAAACATTGGACGTCAGAGCTTCTACTATTTAACATTAAGTCTCATATAACGTGTACAACACATCCAGCATCATAGCCAAATAACTGGGCATTATCATATTCAAGTCATTGCTCATGGGCTTCGATAGATACAATCCAAATGATGTGAAACAATGCACAATTTTTTTTACTATTCAATTAATCTGATGAATCGATTTGCAGACGATTTGTACCAAATCAATTGTTTGATAAATTTTTATTTGAACGAATCAATATTAAAATATGCCAGAGACAGGTAATGAACTATGTTTGGAAATTATAGTAGTAGAAAGCTTTATACTATATTTAGCTCAATTTTCTCTACATACATCATAAGCAGGACTGCAGTAAACTTTCACAGGCCCACCGAAGAGATTTAAAATGCCATAAAGAAATAAGAATAGTATCTACCATTCAGCTAAATTATTTGTTAACCTGTTGTAATAGCCACCAAGCAAGCCAAAATCCACCTGGCTGCGGCCAAACAATTCCAAATGCATTAGGACGTACATATGATTTTCCATAATGCTGCTCAAGCGTATGTACAAAACAAACTAGAATTCCCCAATATAATATACTACTTGCGGCTCTCGTCCAAGCTGCGCGATCTTCCATCTTAATTTAAACAATGTAATTTCAAAAAATAACAAAGCATAATATGCATCTAATAATTAATGCCATAGTAATTTTATATGAGCAAGATATAAGAACACACAGTAACTCGTGCCAATTCCTTGAATGAGCCAGGCAGTCTCCATCCGATTGTATACTGGTACATGCATTTTGGGCATCTAATGCGTTCATATTCATCGCCTCTCAACACTCGGTAATCTTCAAATGAAATCCAATCTCTCACTAGGAAATAATGTATATTTTACCATAATTAAAGCAATGGATGCAGCTAGTTTAACTTTCATGAATGTAAATGTAAACATACCATGGGCAATTTGGGGATTAGTATTGGCTTCTTTTGCTTTTTGCTCTAAACAGATGCGGTGAACTAGACTGCTACACTGACAAGGAGCAACCCATGAAGAACATTGAGTTGGTAATGATTCCCAATCGCGCATTTCGTTTGTTAAAACATCAACCTCATTGCATATTCGGCACCTTAAAATACATATTTCAATAAAAGGAGAAAAATCAAGTAGAAAGAGAATACATCATGATATGGAGACCGTAACAATTTTCTAATAAAAAATTTACCACACCATGATTATCTTTCTTTATATACATGGGTACATTTTGGGACGTATATATATATATACCTTAGGACATCTGAGCCTTGCCTTTCACGCAAAAGACATGCCAAGCGCCATGGCGGTGCTTGTTCTACATATCCATCTCTATTATTCTCTGTATCATAAACATGAAATGTGCCATTTATATTTGTATAGATATGATGCATTGACACCCATTAAAATATTTGACTTAAGCAATTCTTCAAATAAGTGAAAGATAGTACCAGCAAATTGGTCTTGTAAGTTGAAATCGTTTCTTTTCCTGTCTATTTTTCTCAGATTATGGAAGTTGTACAAAATTCAGACATTTGTTATGCCCTACATAATTTTCATAAGAAATATAAACCTAAAGCCTGGTCAGTAGATAAAATACAAACTGGTATCCAAGAAAAATATGCTGTATTTTTTATTATATGGCGTAAATATAAATATATATTATATTTCATCCTGCATATTTTTAGGTCACACTAAATATATACATATATATAAATGCGGTAAATATCGGATGTAATAAATCTGTCAGGATTACAAAATTAATTCTCCATATCCAATAATCTGAAGCTGAACTTACACAACATGACGCTTTCATTTATTTATTATTAGTGGATATTCGTCAAAAGCTAATCCCTTATATTCAAAATTTACAATATATAAAGCCAATCATTATAATATTTGCAACATGTAATATCTCTGAAGCTTTTTATGTACCTGGATATGTATTTTTGAATGTATCCATTTTGATATATTTATATGCGCTTTTCTTGGATTGCCCTGGTGGCTGGAAAAGGCTAAATATTTTTACTAGATATTGAACAATTTTAGTATGATGATAAATATTATCACTCCCTCCCGCATGATATGTTGTGTTATTCGGGACATCTTGTCCTATAAAGCCATTCTCTATGTTACGCCAGAAACTTCGCCATGAGGCAAATGTATGACAGTTATTCCCAGCAAGTCCCCATATCCTGTAAAATATATTTGTTAATCATCTGCAAGGCAATTTGTGAAAATAAGTTAACAGTAGAAATTATTAAAAAAATGAATAAAATTTAGTAACTATTGTCATCGAATTAAATATCAAGATAAAATCGACTATTATTATAAAGTACTAAAATTGCAGGTATTAACATATTTTTGATGAATGTTTCGTAAATTAGATTTGCATCAAATGCTTGACTGCTGTATTAGCATATCAAATAGAAACCCACGCACCGTTTCCCAATTCTGGCATTGCAGAAGCTTAATGCTGCATCCCCAAAATCTTCGTCTTCCTCTCTATACTCTTTACTCCAGCGGGCAATAAATATCAATCTCCAGTGGGACTGCAATCACAGACGCATAACAATATTCATATAACTGTTTTAGAAAACATTGTACACTTCAGGAGAGCAGAAATTTCTTATATAGAGAAGAGGAACTATTATTTAAAACACACCTGAGTTAGCCTAGCACACCATCTCTTGTTAACCTGTCCCAGTATCAAGATATCTTGTATAGATAACTGAATCTCAATACCAAACAAAACATCATTTGGCAAAAAGCTGAAATCATATCTCTCAGAAAGCGACCCATTGCTATTCATCAGATCTCACTAATTCAAACTTTCGCACAGCGTGGGCTAGACTTCAGGCGATCCAATACTTTCATTCTTGCTAATTATTGCGTTATATTAACCGAAGTGAATCTGGGGAAAAGATGCGGGGCAATTTTTTCCGTTGATCTATTGTTCTGGTAATATGATAAATCAAACACAAATATTTGTAAAAAATGTACAAAATTAGCTTCAGTTCAAAATCAGCAACTCAGCCGTACACTGCATTCTTACGCTTATTTCCTAATATCGCTCATCAAAAATGGGTAATGGTTTTCATTTTCATAGTGCTCATCGCGGAAGTTTATTCAGTAGATTTTCGAGCAGATTTTTGCAATACTTTCTATGGCTTACCATTTTATACTAGAGGCTGTATGCATCATACTGCATAATAATCCAAAATATTTTTTTTCATAGTTTCTCGTTTATCTTTTTGCAATTTCATTTTTTTTTCATGTTCTAGTGTGTTTGGGCGATAGAAATATTAACATAGCGTTAAAACTGTTTCAGGGAGCATTGAATACCTCGAAAAATACAACACTTTGATGAACTCAGAAGGATGGAAAGACATGAATGAAGTGTTATGCCCTGGTACTCCTCAAGAGAAAATGAGTGACCTGTGGGAGCGTCTATGTGAAGAAGGAGAGCGACTTCAACAAACATATGCTTGGGCTAGTAAGTAAAAATATCAATATCAAATACACAAAAAAATTGTAATTAAATTTAGAAAGCTGCAATGTAAAGATCATAAACCTGTTCTGTTAGGGCATTTAAAAAACAAATATTGTAACCTTTCGTATTGCCAGTTAGTTATATATCTTATTGCTTGCAATTAGATTGTCTTAATTTTATTGCATGCAATCAGTGTCTTTCGTTTGTTCGTTTTTGTGTGCAGTTATTTATTGTTCCTTTTAAATTTACAATCTAACAATATCATGATCTAGAATGCAAAGCTTAATTCTAGATAGTTTTGTACTTTAACTCTAAACGACGAAGTGGTATTTGGTTTCTATAAAGTCTTAATAATTTAATAACCATGAAATAAGTTCTCATTATGCTTCTCTTTTAAAGATAGCTTCACTTCCCTCAATCTTTTCAAGTACAGTTCCTAACGAACGTGCCCTGCGTATTATATCTGAGTTTGGACCTATAGTTGAGATTGGTGCAGGCAGTGGCTACTGGTGTAAATTGCTTCAAGACAGAGGGGTCGATGTACTAGCCTATGATATCATAGCGGGAAAACCGGAGTTGGTAAATTATGAAATTTATCATTTCAAGTATTTGGACTTAAAATGTTTAGTATAAATTTGCAATCAAGCTCTTCTTATTTTCTATTATTAAATTGACTAATTTACATTATAGGAAGATTTTGCTAGTAGCTATCAAATTTCATTATATATGAAAGGACAACTTCTTGGATGTATGCAACAAAGTGCTGTTATCTGTAGATACTTGTCAAATTTATGAAACTTACCAGGACATGTTTTTTTTATCTCCTCTCATGTTATTTCTTGATAGTTTTCTGATTAATTTGCAACATTATTTATTATAGGATTTTTTATTTGAAAAATTCAGGCACCTGATTCTGGTAAATCAAAGAAAAGAAAAACAGAGAGCATAAAAAAAGTCAGTCAGTTACCCTATACGTTTTGGACTGAAGTTTCAAAGGGCGGGCCTGATGTTTTAAAGAAAAAAGGTCTGAAATATTATTAATGTTTAGAAAATGCTTGGATTGTAAATGTCTAATTTTTTTAATATTTTATTCGAACATGAGAATATAAAAATATGAGAGAAATTGTTAACATTATAAAATCTGATGTGTTTAGGAAGACATAGAATTTCGAGTTCAGTATTAATTATTTACTCTTAATTTGTTAACAGTTTTGTGCATAGATCTGTATAATTTAAAAAGGAAAAATATCCAAGTTGTAAATTTTCATTTATTGTTCGAAAAGGAATGAAAAAGCGAACCTTAATGCTGTGCTACCCTGATGATTATGAAAATAGGTAAATATTTTTATTCGTATTACATTTAGTTATTAATTATCATACAAATATATGATATTGCTCTCTTTATTTTCAAGCTCAAGTTCTATGGCTTTGAAAGCTCTTCAAGCTTATGGAGGTGATACCATAATTCATGTAGGTGAACTTTTTGGAGACTCAATTAGAGTTACTGGGGCAGGGTGTTGGGGCAGGACCACCGGTCAGGATTTTCAACAGGTATATAAGCATTTTGGTATTTATAACTTTTTATTTTGCCGTAATATATATATATATTAAAGAAGTACTTTAGTATATATCTGGAACATTAATTTTCATTTCTTAAAATGTGTTTCAATGATATGGAGTTGTTTCGTTTCTAATCCAGATGTTGGTGACTAAGTTTCATTGCATACTCAAAGCTGAATTGCCACGATGGCCTATTAGTGGTGATTGTATTAGTGTATGGCAGCGACATGATACTACATGCATTCGTTATGGTGATAGTGAAAATGATAGCACTTCAACTGACCAGGTATTTAAACTGGCGTAAATTTTATATCTCTGCATGTATCTTTCTGCAGAATAGTAAGAAAGATTCGTTCAAAGAAATGTAACCCGTTTTCATTTTTAACAGGGAAGCAAAAAAAGTAAAACACCAAAGGTTGATAGTTTTGAGGATGAAGAAACTGAATCTGACGATAATGAAGATATATTTTCATACATTTTGAAGAATGATCGAATAAGTCAAGATTCCAGTATATCAAGATTGGAACACTTATTATGATGCAGTTGCAAAGATATTGCTACTTTCTTGAATAAATTTCATTTTTGCTGTGGAACCTGTGAATCATAGTCTGCAGTTTCAAGACGGCTTAATTTGTTACATAATAAATTCCATCAATAAGTATATGGCTGCAAAAGTAATTAGAAAAGCTGTTTGCCAGGATTTAGCATAGATTAGTATGCTAAAAATGATTCGAATCATGAATCGTATGGCTCATAAATGTTTTTTATGAGCGGAATGGCCAGTATGAATTATATGTTGGATAATGCAAAAGCTACTTTTAGTAAGAAATGGACCAAACGCATATATACCAATGAACATAAATCATGAAAGTAATATTCTGAAGTGGGATATTAACACCTTTATCTACTTTTGCTCTTCAATAGCTACTTGAAGCTATATCAAAGATATAGCATAAATTTTTTTTGTAAGGTAATAAATTTAAATTTAGGAACGAATTAGTTGAAAATCATTTTACATGCTCTAATTTATTACAAGATTATCTGAGAGCAGCATTGTTTAACTGAAATATTTAATAATTGAATATGGCTTGTAGAAGTTCTGCGCAAGTTTTCAAAAAGTATTTATATATCTATATAACCACGCACTAAAAAAAATATGACGCATACATCGACTGCCAAATTGTTTTAAATATTTAGACACAGGATGTGCACCACATTATTTTATCATGCCCTTGCAATGAGTCTCAAAATCAGAATCAGTTATAATGAACAGTTTTGGAAACCAAAAACAACAGCTCGGCACGATGAAAGTCTGTTTCGTTGGATAACCTTTTTTATGCTCAATTGAATTTTTCCATTGAGACTTAAAAAGCTTTGTATAGCATAGTTGGGGAATGTACCGTTGCTATTAGTTGCATAGTTAAAGTGGTTCAGTGCAATAAAAAAATGATTTTGACGCAAAACTTAAATGTAAAATTGCTTTTTATAACTCTGTTGGAATAGGAAATAATTGAGTTGTTCGTGTTTCGGTGTGGGTTAACACAAACATGTATTAAAAGATTTGTATAAGATATGGGATTGACCCAGCCCTGTTGACAGTTGTGCTAGGCTCTTAATTTTTATGCAAAAAGTCTCTCTAAATAACATTCCTCAACTACCCGTTTTTGCATGGAAAAAATCATTTTCACATTGAAACCAAGATATCAATCTTTGCTATTTACAAGACTCCTTGTGGCATTGCTCTTGTGCTCTGGTTGAAGGTGAGGATCTTTGCTTTGGTTATAAATGTACATTAAGCATTAATATCTTACATTTTCAATTTTAAATTTCAAGCAAAAAGTATTATTTCTGACTGCCATGTCTTCTTTACACAACATGCAGTAATGTCAAACAATTACTTTGTCTAAGTTTCTATAGCTTGGATTTGGATAAATATTCTGGAAATATATAAATATTTTAAACAAGACCCTCTACAATAAATAAAATTTTGAAAACATTTTGAACGGATAATGTAGCGACTTTGCTGAAATGCTGTACCATATACAAAAAGGTAATCTGCCATCTTCCTGCATATGTAAATTTGAAAGACAATGAATACTAATGCAAATATGCTGGTCTTTATGCTTTGAAATTGGCTAAAGAAATTATTATTTAGTTTCTTTGATTTTTGCCGAATCTAACTTAACCAAAAACCTAAGTTTTTCTTGGAAAAGTTGAATACTTTTTAGAAAAATACCATGCTTAACATCTACTATTACCTATCATTAACATTGTAAGTTATTAGTAATTTAAAAGTGTTAATGGTGCTTATTTATTAATAAATTGATTTATGGTCTTGTATGAATGGAAGTTGTATGCAGGATAAATTGTACAGATCTACAGATTCGTCTGATGAAAGTTTTTTACATCCATTGATAAATTTTTGCTTGGAATAGAATCTACAACTTTCACCTACATGTTCATATTGTGTAGTTTTACAGTCATCTCTTTTAAAAAGGTATTCCATTGGTTGCGTTATAATATCATTATACATGTACCTTGTTTCTTCTATGATTTTGAAATAAAGTTAACAGTATTTTGCGCTCCAAAGAAATATACAAAATGGGTGATTCATAATTCTTTTCTATCAGTGCATGCATATTAAATCAAATCACCAATTGACATTCATATTTTCAACCATAGCTGCATATATATAAATGTTAACTTACTAGAATTAAACTTTTTATTTAAAATTTATAACAAATGAAAGTATCGAGAAGGCATATATCACACTATTGCTATTTTTATTGATCTATTTGATCATCTAGATTACTGAGGACCACTTTTTCTTGTCCTTTCTCGAATGCTGGCAAACCGAGGTAAGGACACCCTGAGCATCGAAATGCATCACCTCTATAGCAATTTCCACAACTGCTACTAGGAATATCTGATACATTATTATTTGAAGCATTCAAATCTTCAAATTTTTCTATTTCAAGTCTTCCGCAAGTGCAATCCTAAAGAAATAAATTGAAGAATACAATAAATTCAAAATTGCTTTGTATTCTTAGATGATGCAAAGCAGCTGACTAATCGTAGAAAATATTCAAAGTAAACTACTAGCAAGAGACATGAAAATACTACTTGTAAATTTTTATCGTATTCAAATTAGAGAACATTAAAATTATTTGTAGATTTGTTTTTCATTTTCATACGAATAAGTAAATTTGGGATATATAACGAATTCCCTTTTAATGAATTTTCATTTAAAATGAATAAAATAAAATGCCAAATTGTGCCATGTTCAGCATCAGATTCTTGGATATAACAAACTAATTTAGTAATCCACGACATATTTATCATATTCAAAGTTTAGGGTTTATGCAATATATAATACTAGGCTTAAAAAGTTGCCTTGCATGCTCGCTTTTTTGTGCTGCAACTGTTGTCCGCAACTACTTTCATATTTACAACTTCTTCGGCTTCAGCAAATAGAGCATCTTCATCGATAAAATCCTACATAATATAGAATAGTATATTTGTTATAGAATTTTGATTGATAGTATACTTCAGCTACTTTTAATATGCATTTTTTCCAATTGCCATTTATAACAACTTAGTGATCTCCCTTCCCACATTCTCATGAATTAATTATCCAGGTAGCCTTTTAGTTGTAATCTCAACTTTCCAGATAAAAAATTTAAAAATGAACTTGATAGAGGTGATCATTTAGAGCATTCAAAACATAAAATAGCTTCTTATCTTCACAATCTTGATCATTAAAGAGCAAATTTAATGTTAGTAACTACATGAAAGTCTAAAAAGAGGATATGGGAATTAAAAAGTTTTCAAAACTTAAGTTAAATGAATCATTTTATTTCATATTTGACTGTTATAAATAAAGACATTAAATAGTGCTTTCTGTTGCCATTAGTGTAATCAACAAACATTTTGAACATTTCATGTCGAATGAAGTGAAACTTGTCTCTAGCTACCCTATCATCCAGGGAGTGTTTTATTGCCTTGTTAGCAACATTCTACCGACCTTTTATGGAGAACATTGGAATGTTTTCACAAAAATCAAAATTTATAGTTTGGAATTCAGATAATATGGGAACAACAAATCACTGCTATGCTAACCGTAGGAGAATCCATCTGATTGCTTTCCGAGGCTAAACTTTCAAAAGTAACTTTCCAATTAGATGGTATTTTTGCTGAGACGCCAACTTCCCATGTTGGCTTTTTGGCTGAAAATGAAGAAAGAATAAGAATTTTACAGTAATTAGAAATCCAGTCAATCCTTGAAAATGGAAACAAAAATAATAGAATTAGAGTCAATTTACATTCATAATTTTTTCAGTCTTTACAACGTCATTCCGTATCCAGATTCTCAATTTTGTGAATTTTTTCAGTGAACAATATGAAAGTAGGCAAAGTGTACCTTCTACACCAAAAGCAGTAGGTTTTGCGTCGATGAAACCCGCGAAAAATAATTCTTCAATGAGAGAAGAAGAATATTGGCCTAAAACCGTCAAAGTACCGCCGGCTGCGAGAGCGGACAGAATATCTGGCAGCAACTTAGAGACATGTTCTGATGCGGAGTTATCAATGTAAACAGCGCTGCAGGTCGAGATGTCTTTAAAGTGTTCCACAGTAGTATGTAATGCATTTAATCCGTATGAGGCCCCTTCCCTCGGTCGCTCGTCTTTCAACAAATCAGATACGATAACAACGGAATTATGATGAGATCCTGGCGATATAGGAAATGTTTCTTCTACCTCGCTCATTTTTATTATATTAATAAATTTGCAAGTGAGAATGAAAACTAAATTAATGTTAGTTCTTCTCTCTTGAGCTAACAAATCTTCAGAATAGTTAACAAATATCCAACAGAATTAATATCTAACAAATCTCTACGAGCGCTAACAAATCTCAACAAGCATCAATAAATTTCTAGAAAGCTGTAAGAGTATGATTACTAAATTAACGTATAAACCGGAATAGGTAACAAGAAAACAAAACAATAAATCATTATACGCTAAAGCGTAGTCCATTACACGCTAAAGCCTAGTCTATTATACTCTATCAATGTGTTGCCAAAAATAATCTTGCCAACACATTGTTTCAATATTATTTTCATATGAATCAGATTAAGTCGAATTGATTCGAACTGTTAAAAGGAAGGAGGAGACGATACAGTAATATAATATACTAAAAGGTGCCTAAGGTGGGCAAAGTCCAATGTATGGCAGAGGGCAGGCTAACAGCAAAGCAAAGAAAAGATTTGGTAAAAATATAATAGTTTTATTAAACTTAAGAGGAGTGAACATAAACACAAGACTGAACAAATAAACATGTCCCCGCTAGCTCCTGCAGTATACCCTCTTGAAATGTCCTTGAAATTGGCTCTCCAGTGAATCTTGCTGCATCTTTTGCTCCATAAGTAAATGTGATAATTTCCATTCTTGCTGCATCTTTTGCTCTACAAGTAAATGTGATAATTTCCATTGTTACGTTTGTAACAATTCTAGAACTATTTAAAGAATTCTAAGAAATTTTCTTTGATGGAAATAAAGCAGAGTAATTGATAGTAAAGCTGATTCAAACCGAATTATAGTTTGATGACAACTTTTGGAATAATATCCAGTCAGTTGAAGCAGAGTTTGAAGACGATAATGAAGAGTTTCCAGGGAACATGATGAAAATAGAATCATTCTTTTGTAGGTTGAGCTGGTTGTAGAAAATAATTCAAGAAGTTTCTGAGTAACCATAAGAAAGATGACACGTGGCAATTTGTGGAGTAAGTACACAAAGGATTCCATAAAGGATTGTGGCAAAGGTGTAGACATAAAGGGTTTGGCATTAAGGCGCAATCAAGATAGAAGGCGCAAATAGGTAAAAAGGGCAAAAATTATAGAAAAGGTGTAGGCAAAATATAGGCAAACATAGACAAACATTTACAAACACAGTCGAGCAGTTATGCCATAGCAATTTAAAGTGATAGCAGAACCGGCAAATATCCTGACACGAACAACATGCTACAAATCATCAATAGTCATAAAAACAATTCACAGATAATAGAACAGATCACACAGCAAAAAGTCAATTCCTAACAAAAGCCAACAAATCTTTAAGAGAGATAGTAAAATGTGTAAATCTGAGTGAACACATTATGAAAGTCCTTGAATATTTTTTTTCAGACTAATTTGCTCCATTTAAAAAAAATTGACTAGAAAATTGCAGGAAAAAATAAAAATAATTCTACAAAAGTACACAAAAAAGTTTGAACTATTTCTATTCATCCAGAACACATTATTACCTGTAAAAATCTTGTCACCCCCTACATAAATTCCACAGAATGTTCTGAAGAATAACTAGTAGGAATTTTGTTATCTTGAAACGAATAGTACATGGATCTTCAGCTGCTAGGAGCAACTTCACCTGCTTTGTTGTCAAGTACAAACAACAAGTGTAATATCATAAAACTTCAACTACTTCTACTTTAGCAATATTGACTATACTAATTAAATTCCCTGTTTTAAACACCTGAGGCCTATGCTATCCCCTGGTATGGTAGAGGAATAGATGTAGGATGTTAATTACTACTGACATATTCTGGTCCCAGACACTGTGTAAACATGAGTTGTTTTGATAAACTCACAGCAACCAGGACTGCTTCCTAGTCTCAGAGTCAAGAAGACCTTGCATCTTGATAGGGCAACAGCAGGAAAGTTTGGATGTGTGGAACTCATTGTGGTCCATAGTGTTCAACCTTGAATTGACCTTCTTGCATTTACCAGATGTTGGCACAGCAGGGCTATCCCATCTGTCAGAAGGAAGACAAGTATCTCCCTACACAGTGAGTGTATTCTTGCATCCTTTCTTAAGGTTAGCCATTAATTTCTGACAAGCTTTTGACAGCTGATGTGAGTCTTTCATTTCAAATACTTGAAATGCTGAGTGTAGAAGGTCATGAACATTGTGAGGTTGGTAAGTACATAGCAAATGTGCACTTTGAAGGACTCCAGATGGCTTGTCTTGGTAATCTGCATCTGGCTGCTGAGTACTGCCAGATATGGAAATTTGTCAGTTGCTAGGAACTAATTTGTTTATAACAAATAGTTCTTAAGGGAACTAATCTTTTAAGAGTTATACCATTATTTAGCTAAATCATTTTGCGACTCTCCAGATAGACTGATGTTGAGATTTTATTTGTTGTGTTACTGAGTGTGTTTCTTAGTCACTCTCAGCAATGCAAGTTATGTCTGCATAATGCCACTACCCTTTTGTAATCTTTGTGTCTTTTTTGTTGCTAACGTCCTGTGTAATCATTACAGTTTGCTGAGAGTATTCTACTGTGTTAGATTTGATCAATTACATTTGATTAGAAATGCAATGAACAAAACGTGAGAGAAAACGGGCAAGAATTAGTGCAGAAACATGACATACTAATTTGTATTGATAGAAGTGAGGACATTCTATCAACTCAACAACAAAATACATGCAGCCCAAATATTCCAAATGTGTGACTCCTTGAACATGTATTTGTGTGATTCTCCTTGAATCTTAGAATTGTATGAATCTTCTCAAATCTTGTACCACAGCTATGAATGGAATTAGTACTTTTGGAAGTTAATTTCTAACAGCCAGAGAATTATATCTCATCAACTCGGCCAATATTGACTAACTAAAGATTGATTCAAAAAGAGCCAATTGTACTATTTTTGTTCTTGTCTTGAGAAAGTTAATTTTATTGTTGTTTTGTGATTATTTGCTGGTCATATAACTGATGCATCTTTTGCAATCTCAATTATATCTATCTTATTTATAAAGTATACCTCCCTACCTCTTGTATGAGGCGAGTGCCAAGTCGAACCTAACAGGGTCTGTGTAGAGGGAACAAGTAGGAAGCACTGTGTCAAGTCACTTGGAATTTGTCAAGTCACTTGGAATTTGTCAAGTCACTTGAAATTTATCAAGTTGACTTGGATAAA
The DNA here is from genome assembly GCA_032358265.1 of Vaucheria bursata. Lineage (NCBI taxonomy): Eukaryota > Xanthophyceae > Vaucheriales > Vaucheriaceae > Vaucheria > Vaucheria bursata. Next base: position 29,116 of record JAULBW010066697.1, read on the forward strand.
CTCGTTTTTCTCATGATGACAAATGATTGTGTTGGTAATCGCATTCGCGGCAGTTTTGACCGCATGATCTCATTGATTCTGTAACTCGCAAATACAAATCACTTCGTATAAATACTCGAGCGTCATGCTTTTCGCAACTCATCGCCGAAGACCGGCTCAGGGGAAAACAGCACATCGAAATCTACATGATGCTAGAGCAAGGATTAGTTTTGAGGAAAATCTCAAGTCTTCACCCGACGAATTTTCAGGAATATACATTCCTTTCTTGTCTTACGGGTTGGCAAGCTGTGAAGCCGTCCATCCTTCAGTGAGTTTTCATGTATTATAGTCTATCATTTGGATATCTATGCGTTGCTTAGAAGTGGTATCACCAACAGCAGGAAACTCTGAATGAAGAGAATGACCGACCAGTTTTGATACAGCAAGCAGACGAGATTGCGAAAAGTAAACCCGAAATAATTTCGTGCCCAGGGCAGTTTCAGGATCAGTTTAATCGCACTAAACATCTTGTGAGTGTTGACACTTGGGACGGGATTAGGATCGATTTGCATAAATCGCTAACTGCCACATTTGCGAGTTCATATAACTTACTTCTTGGCTCTTCGGTAAGTGTGATGTACTTATTTTAATGCTTTCATTCTTGTATCTGTAATAGACTTGACATTGTTAAAAATTTCGTAAAATCTTTGAACAGGAAATCTTTTCCAGTTTTACTTCTTTTATAGTAATACAATAATTATGTTAAGTTATTAATTTCATTCGATAAAATCGATTTCATTGCTATATGCCATGCCTTGTTGCATGGGTATCAGTATATGTATGCATGACATGCAGCAATGAAATTTTTTACAAATTTTAATAATGCAATTAATAATTTTCAGGTTGTTCCTGGTGGCAATGCTTTTACATTTGGTTCCACTGTTGTTGAAGCCAACAATAAATTGATTATGGGCCGAATAACAAAAGGAGGAGACCTAGATGCTAGGATTCATTATCCAATAGGTATGTTTGTAATTACTACCGGTTTCAGAATCATATAATTAAATAATTGTCCATTAATTTTCAAATTTGCAAATGTTGTCACTAAATTTGATATTTATGACATCATGTATATATTTTCATATTATTTTGATTTGATTTTTTATCAACTGGTTTTGGAATCTTTGTTTTAGAACAATAATTATTATACATAGTTTTTTTGGATTTTTATTATTCAAAATTTTTAATCATGCAACGAAATAATAGGTCCCGTACAAAGTAAGGTAAATATTGCCATTGGTCAAGTGGATCAAGTGATTGGGATGATCGAAATGAACGATTCTTGTTCTACATGCCAAATAACTTTAGGACCAGAAATTTTTGGGTTTAATTTTAATCAGGTACTTTCGTTTCCCCAAGATGTCTAATTATTGCTATTAAGTAGAATATCATTTTTTCCTCGAAAGATTGATCTTGGACATTTTTATTTTGACCGCTTCTGAAAATAAAATAATTTAAGTGGATGTCTAGTAAAAATGTGTGCATGCTTGTTGATAATATTACACAATAAGCGCCTCTTTTATTATGTCACCTTTAAGCATTCGTATTACTTACTTTAATAGCATTTATTCTCATTGCATATGATTCATTGAAATGATGTAAGATTTTCAATACTTTTCTTTCTTTTCAATCTATAGTGTAGTCTTCATTTTGTTCAAGAACCGTTATTTGCATGCAGGCTTTAACACCTCGCCTTAGTGTTGGCATGGAAATGCAATATAGTGAAAAGCAGAAAATCGCTCCGATCAGTGTAGGATGTGCATATTCAACAAAGGATTGGGTAGCTAACTCACTGTACTCGCCTGTAAGCAAATAACATATTTTTATTTCTTTACAGTCTAAGTGAATAAGTTATGCAGATACTAGAATGTTTTAGGTAACTTAATAGTGGTGTATATTGAGTAATACTTCTTGGACACAAAATTTTACTTCATATAATTTAAAAGGCTTGATATTAATGGACTGCTGGAATGTTCTACAGCATACATAGTATTCCAATCTTATCTTCATCATTCAATTTTATCCTATGATGCTTTAATTCATTCAAAATGCTTTCAATTATGTGGATACAAAAATAATTTAATGCAGGATGAAACTTTAAACTGCAGATATAGTTCTTTAATTGAAATTGAGATTCTAAAATATATACTATTGCCATATAAGATATGAACCTTATTTCGCTTGTAGTTTGAATAGAAAATCTATTCTTGTGCAGTATATTATTTACAATAGATCTTGTGATTCTGCTGTAGACAGGAAGTCCAAACGGTATGATACAATTGCAATATTCAAGAGTTGTCAGTGAACGTACACAAGTTGGGGCAGAGCTTGCAATGAATCCAATGGATCCAACACAAAGTATCGTAAATATAGGTAAAATACTTACATAATTCTATCTATCATGTCTGTGACTGATTTCAATTGCTATTAAGAGAAGGAGTGTTGACTGGACTTTAAGTTCCTATTAGCTTAGAAGTCTTTCTTGTAAGCTTATCAGTTACCCTTATGAAATATAGTTGCATGCTATTCGTACTGTTACTCTGAAGATTCTGAACACTTTTACGATCGTGATAATATTATCAGAAAAATGTAATGATCTAGTTTATTTCTTCTGTTTAGATTTCTCAATTCTTCATGCATTGGTTTTGCATGAATTATATTTTCTTGTGAATTTTCATACTACGCACCATTTTCTTCTCATATGCGCTCTCATTGAAACTTGTACATTGATCACTAAGAGTACGATTGAAATAGATAGGGACTGATGTATTCTTAATATGACACATGGCATTGTATTCGAGTAATTCAATTGCCGCATTTTTATTGCTGCAGGTGCGGAATTTAACCTACGGCAATCCAAGCTACACTTTGGTGTAAATGGAAGTGGTGTTGTGGAATCTAATGTAGAAGTTCGTTTTTTGCCAAATGCTAGTGTAGTGTTTGCTGGACAGTTGAATCATGCAGAAGATAAGCATCGATTCGGTTTTGGTCTACAAATGCAGACGTGATGAATGTTGTTGTTGATGTTTTCAGAATCATTTCTTGCGCTTTCCGTTTACAGTATCATCAAAATATAGTGTTGTTTAAATTTCATTTTGAAACGCTATTGGCCTGATATTCGTGGTTAATTCTCTAGGATCTTACTAACTGCTCATAATGAATTGCTTATAGCTTCCCAGTTAAATAGCAAACAATTGATGATCTTTTGTAAGTATGCATTCTTCTCACAAATCATATTTTCAGAACTATTATCGGGAAGCTACTGGATTATTGAGGATTTTGAAATCATTTAATTTGTGCTGCACACTGCTGCAACACAAAATGTGCGTAATCGTTACCAACCACAAAATATAATTGACAAATTTCATTGAATCCATGTCCTATTATTTTACATAGTCACGGAAATTTCAGTATTCCAGATATATTTTTCATCAGAAACTCAATATGAAAATGTGGTGTCAATTTTTAAAGTTTCACAGCTGTTTAATTTCTGGCATTGTGTAATGAAGTTATTTCACAGCTGTAATATGTCGAGTCACACTGATACCGAACACAGTGAAAAATGTAGAATGTGAATTTTCTACGGTCCAGTATCTGTTTTGGATATTTTTTAGCTCTAAGATTTTGTTCCAGTTGAATTCGGAATTTTGAAACATTGTGAATTATTTAGGCAAGTTTCAGTATTTTAATCTACTTAGTATTGTGTTGCGGTTCACGAATAGAATGCATTTTTTATGAAATGCTGTTATATTGTTATCCTTAAATCTGTATCCCAAGTTAAATCTACATCCCAAATGCTTGAGTCGGAGTACAGACCTTACACAAAGTATTTCTGCCTACTCTTTGTGTCTACCAAAAATTAGCAATGGATAAGACTCCAGATACTGATAAAAAATGCTTTATTTCCATATGGAAAGAGGTTAAGAAACTCTGTTAAAAGAAGTATTCTGTTGTACAGCTCAGGTGCCTTGGTACATTTTCATGAAATCTTCATTTAAAACTTCAAACACCTTCAGATTTAATCTAGTTGTCAAGACCAATGAATTGTATAAACGTATAATCCAAGAAACCAGGAAATAAAAAGCACGGAATATTACGTGTATACTACTACATCATTTATCTTATTGCCTGTGTTGACGAGAGTGAATCTTGTCAACATTCTACAACTTATTCCACACGCATACAAGTCAAACTAGATTGTATAACCACAACTTCCTGAAAGAATTATATATGAGCAGAAATACATAAATGGATGACACGGCAGAACATATTAGATCCTGACAATAGTTCTACATACAAAAGCAATTGTACATGATGTGACAATCATATCAAGATGACCATCTAAAACTTTAGAAAAATATATTTGTAAAAGTTCAGTGAAGATGCATTTTTTCATAGTGCATGTTGATCTATGTATTATGGCTCCGTGCATGATTCGAAACTTTTGAGTGGACAACTTGATACTTCCAAGGAACTCCGGTTTATGGATGTACATATGCGCATGAATAACCGTATTGCAGCTAGAGAGCAAAATTATCCGTCTATATCCGTATATCTCAAAATTTTAGAGAATTTAAGGCCATTTTGACAGTGTCATTCTTCGTCATTGACATTATGGTTCTTTATATTGTAGGCTTAGGATTAGGCAATGAAAAAGATATAACTGTGCGAGGTCTTGAAACGATTCGAAAGTGTTCCAAAATATTTCTTGAGCGATATACATCAGTACTTGGAGTAGATAAAGAGCGACTCGAAGAATTTTATGAAAAAAATATAATTTACGCGGATAGGTAATGCTGAATCAATGCCTGGATCGAAAAGGACCTACGCTTTACTCCTCTATTTATGATTAGAGAGTTTGTGGAATCAAGCGCGGAAAAAATTTATGAGCGTGCAGGTGATGAAGATATAGCATTTTTAGTTGTTGGCGATCCTTTTTGCGCGACAACTCACACAGATCTAATGATTCGAGCGAATGAATTGAATATAAAGGTATTGTGCATCGATTTTTTAAATTAGTATTTTTTCCAGGAGTCATCTAAGGAATAATGTGATAAATGTGATAATCAATGTTATATGTTGATTTCTAGAAACAGAAAAAACTGTCTTTTATGAAATTTAAGGGCTTTCTTTTTCTGAAGAACATATGCAGATTTTTCTGTTAAGTTAAAAAAAATTTTGAGAATTGCACTTACATTCTTAAAATGAATGTGATAGGATTATAGATGAGATACTGATCTTCAATTGAGCAATTGACACGAATATCCATATATATATATATGCACCAAGACAGTTTTTTTCCATTTTATATGATTATTCACCATGCATAGTATAATTCAGTCGGAATGACACTTCTTGCAAATCCAGCCATATGGCATTATTAGCTCTTGAGATATATTACCACATTCACTTAGCATTTGTTTCTTTCGAATATATATTGTAAAGTAATTTCTCTTTCATTAGTGTTTCTCAACCTTATCTGTAGGTTGAAGTGATTCACAATGCAAGTATTATGGGAGCAGTAGGTAGTTGTGGCTTACAACTCTACAATTTTGGGCAAACTGTTAGTCTTTGTCTTTGGGACAAAGAAATGAATTGGACTCCTGACAGCTTTTATGAGAAGCTTGCATATAATATTCAGGTGTCTAAGCTTCACTCAAAATAAAAAATTTTATCGAAAGTTTGCTGATATTTATAATTGAATGCAATTCTGTGCCTTGTACGTATGATTTATTGTAATACCTAGAATGAACGCTTACCTAATGCGCACACTGATCGTTTTTTTAGCATGACCTCATTGAGTATTGAAGCACATAAATGCAAACTGTTTCGAGGATAAAAATATTTTTTTATTCCTCATAAAAGTCGAATATTAAGGTCTATGTATTTCAAAGGATTTCTGAACAATTTTTGTCAATTGATTTAAATTCTAAAATCAACGATCTTACATAATATTTGTTGCTATTAGACTTATTATGCCAACTCACTGAAAATTATAACTGAATTTTAAAAGTTAAAATCTGCCCATTCAAGTATGCATAGCAGATGACAAAATGACATCCATTTTTCTGGGTAGAATTTAAAAATTAACTATTTGCGTTCCATGCTTTTTCAATGGATGCATCAGTCCCAATTTTATTCCAAATTAGTTTATTAATGTTCATATTAACATTTTCTGGTTAGGGCGGAATGCATTCTCTATGTCTCCTCGATATCAAAATGAAAGAGCCTGATTTTGCTGAAATGGCTAAAGGACGAGTTAAATATCTACCTCCAAGATTTATGACTATCAATCAGGTGCTTCTTATTTTGTACTTGACAAAATTTTATTTATACATTGCTTTTAATATATGTTTATTTGGCATGCATGTATTTTCCAGTTTATACAAGAAACATTTTTCTGAAAACTAGTTCACAACCAATGAACATTTTCAATCTTTGAAATCATATAGTGACTATGCAGTATTTACCCCATCATAGTAAAGACTCAGTGTTTATTTTCATTCTTGCATTTAGAATATTACTAAAGATAAATATCTGCTCTGTAGTTCGAAATTTACTGGATTTGCTTCATATTGCACTTCAGATACCTTTATTTCGTATTTTACTTCCGTACAGGCACTGGAGCAGCTACTTGAAGTTGAGAGTAAAAAGATGCAAGGAGTATGTAGCAAAAAAACCTTAGCTGTCGGTTTAGCAAGATTAGGACAGGTAGTAAAAATTCTTGGTTGCTAATTAATTTTAAATGTTATCAAATATCTGACTAATTTCAATGGGCTTGAAATTTCACATTTCAACATTTTTAATAAAACATCATACAAGTTGATTCTTTATTTTGATTTATATAAGAAAGGCTAATTGTCATTTACTTTATGTAAATTTTATATTTTGCTCATTTTCAATTATAACATTTATAACACTAGCATTTTAATTTCTTCAGCCATCTCAAAAAATAGTATCCGGAACAATAGAAGAGCTTATATCTGTAGATTTTGGTCCACCTTTGCATAGTTTGGTCATTGCTGGCACAACTCATCCTATTGAGCAACAGGTTCTGAGCATGTATGCATATTCATCCTTAAAAGATATTTCATAAAAAATTTTTATTTTTTATCGTAATGTGCTCTGGTGTTTGTTTGTCTCAATATTATATACTACTCTTTAGCCTAACGATGGGTTGAAAAATCAGATGAAATTACAGTTATATACTGTTTAATGCTTATATTAGAAATTTTTTCTTAGTTTAAGAGGATACTACCTCTATTTTGATGTTCAATGTCGTGAGTGATTAATTTGAAGAGCTGGTTAGGAAAAGTACACATTTTGCGCAATAGTTGATTTTCCATTGTCACAGAATTTATAAATGAATTTTGAAATGTATTCCAGCTAACCTTTCGAATCGCGAGTTACAACATTTCGGTTAATCTTTGACTTCGTGACTGGTATTAGTATGACTCAAGCTTAATTCATTGAAGCGGAGGTGAGCTAGTAATGTTTGAAGCAGAGCTAAGCAGTTATGAAAATTGCTGAATTGTATTTGTCCATGTCAAACTATGTAGACATTTGAAGGTACAAATGTCATATTTTGATCCAGATATCTTGTATGAATTACTCGAAGACGAGAATAACAAGTTAAAAATATATCTAGCGAATTAGTTGCTAATAGGGCTCACTTACTATAAGTGATGAAAGGAATGGACCATAGCAGTTGATCATCAATGAGCCTTTGTGCTATGATTTTTTATCTGTTTTGGGAATAATCCTTCATGACAATAAATCTTTTGTATGTGTTGTTAAAACTGTGCAATGTAGCAAGTACATGCCTTTAGAACACAGTCAAAAAATTAGAGTGTAATTTTTCTTGCGCACTTAAAAATTGGAGGCTGGCAGACGTTTGAACCCCTATGACTTTTAATATTGATGGTAATTTGAAGGGTGCAACGAATTTTTTGCATGTGGAAAGCACATCAAACTTATGTTTCAGAATTTTCTAACTGTAATTATTGCACTTTTAAAAAATATGTTATAGCCAAACAAAATATAGTAATCTTCTATGAATTATTGGCTTCCACTAATATTTTACAGCGTTATTAATATTGTGCTCCTATAAAAATACAAGTAGAATATTAGTATCAAATATAATATCTAACTGAACAAAATTATCCTCATTTCAAAAAGAATTTAAAGCAACAGGCTTTGTACTGAGCATATGTTCAGTTTCAAAAAACTGAAGTAATGCATGGGTGTTGAAATTCTTAAATAAGTTTAAAAATTTGTTTCATAGGACTTTACAAGAAAGGTGCAAAAATTTTTTTAATTTCCATTTTCATTTAATTATAATTTTCCTTCAAAAGTTTTTAAACATGTAAAAGCAGAAGAATTCATAACATAAAATATCCATTTGAAAATTGAAACATGATTATCTTTTCTGCTCTAAGACCCAATACTGCAACCTCTTGGGCAAATTCAGTGCACTTGAGACTAACGTGTTGGCATACATATTTGTCATAAAATGATTCACGTGATATGATTTTCTTGCCTTGCCTCTCTATGGATCACAATCAGTTTACAATCTGTCATTGTTTAAACTTGGCAATATTGATTAAGGACCTCTCACTTTGGTCTAGAAAAATGGTAAGCATTATATCATGAACTTGTTTTAAAATTTAGTTGCAAACTGTCCTTTTTGTTTCCATTGATCTTGTTGAGTTTAACTAATTTTTTGTGGTAACCACAAACTTTTTTCAGAACATTTTGTTGTTACAAGCATTTTTATCAATATGAATGAGGAAAAAAAATACTGGAATGAAATCTCAAAGACCCAGAAATAAATCTTAATCAACTGAAACCTAAAAAAACAGTGAAAAAGGTAGCTATGAAGACTTGACACTAAACCTCCCACTGCTGATTTAAAAGATTACGTGTCTAAATATTTTTGAGGGAAAATTAATGATAAAAAAGTACTCTTTAATGAGCAATAGCAAATAATTTTGTTGCAGATAGAAAAAGTAAAGTATTGCAAAAAAAGCATAGAGAGCAGCAAGTAACATATCTGTCAGGATTTAATAAAGTTACCATGTGATTCATTACATGATTTGTTATGTGGTTTGTGAAGTGTTTTGTTCGTTGTATAACTGCTGTGTTTAAATAGAACTCATGATGTGATTTCTAGTTTGATATTGACCTAACTCAAATAAAATGTGTGGTTAAGTGCAATGTGTTTGACAAGATTCACTCTTGGCAACACATAAAATAAGGAATAGATATAGTATTTGCACATGTTATTCTGTGCTCTCATTTCTTTTGTGCCTGGTTTATGTGCTCAATACATTATTTTTTTCTTAACAGTATCAATAATTGTGCTGATGATGGTGATGACAGTTTGTTAGCTAACAGTTTTTCAATTAGATGGAGTTAAGACAAGTTCTACTACAATGCAATGTACCAGCCTGCAGTAATGAGTCAAATACTATTGGTTATCAAAGACTGCTTTTTTATCAGTTCAAAGCTGTGCTGATAGAAAATTATTATTCTGAACAATGATGGTTAAAGTTTCTACTACACAGAATGGCTGGAGTAGCCATGATTCAAAAGACTAGTACGTAGGTTGCTAATAAAACAGCTTGAAAAATTGAATTTAAATTATTGCTGGAGTCTCAGTAGTCTTCAGTATTAAATGTTTTAAATAACAGGATATAATTAATATTAATTACTGGCATAATGAAAATATGAAAAGGTGCATTAAACAATTTAAGTGTATCATCAATGAAGAGGTGTTAGGACCTGATCAGTTATAGTTGCATGTACATAACTGATACATTTTGTTATATTTACAATTCCTAAAGATTTGTACTGTAGATTCAGGTATATATATTGCAGTTTGGTTAATGTTGGTTGCATATGTTTGGCATTAGCTGTTAGTTGCTACAACATTTTGTTTCTGACACTCAGTGTTTGAAACACCTATAGTAAAGTACATATTTTCTTGCTCAGCCACTTCTTACTTTTGTTTACCCTTTTACTAGACTAATACTATTCTGTCAGGAATTGACCCTTAAGGAAGTTAATTCTAATCTATAGCTGCAGTACGTTTCTCCTGATACTATGTCAAAGTTTCAGTTTAGACTACGAGAACAAGTTCTAGTTTAAATTACAAGTTTCAGTAAGTGATATTTTATTGTTGATGTAATTACTTTTATCAACACAATTTAGGATGTAATGATATAGACATTCTATCACAGATTTCTTGTGTTTCTGTTGCATGTTACATTCTTAACATATTCCCTTTTCATTTATTGCACATTGGATAAACCTTTGTCCCATAGCTAATCTTTGATCCTATTTCTCATCTCCAATTGGCGTGTATCTGACAAGAGAGTAAACATGCCTCAAATGTAAAATTTAGACAGACTACAGAGAAATTCATTTCCTGCATTAGTATTTGTTTTTCATGAAAGAAAAGTAATTCAACTTGTACTGATGTCAAATTATCAGATATAAAAAATTACAATCAACAATGATAGCACACCATATATTACTCTGTACATGTTAGAAACACAAAGTGCAACAAAACATAAGAAACTGTGACAAAAATGTGCATAAATATCATGCACTAATTGTCTTAATAGAAGTAAGATAACCTTATCAACACAAAAAGTGTAACCCTACTAGTATCCATGCAGCCAATTTACTTGGGATGTTACAAAAGTTTCAATGAAAACATACTGCACTTACAATAATAGAATTAATCTCAAAGGAAGTTGATTCCTAACAGCACTCTAGCAGATGTTCAGGTTTATATAGAGTACATGGTAGTTTTACTTTAGTACTAGTATCTTAGGATTTTTTTTAAAAAATATGACTAAAGTTGATGCAAGCACTTGCAAAAATTATGGTAGAAAATTTAGTACCAAATTTGCAAGGATTTACAAGAACCTGTCAATGGTTGTATAATAAAAATAATTTAGTGTTTGCAGGGCTTTAAGTTGGTGAATTGAGCTCTTGTATATTTTTTATTGGACAAGATCTGTCAATATTGCTGAGCCAGCCAGCCAAATGGCCATACTAATAGTGCTCTATGGAAAATAAATTTTAGATAAGCATCAAATTGTTAAGACTTGCAAGTATAAAAAGTTGAAGAAGCAAGAAAGAAGAGATCAAAGAAAGTTGACTAACCTATGTAGATGGACCAACAGCAATAAAAAAAAGAAAAAAGAAAGGAAAGCTAGTATATTAACTTTTATGTGTGTGTTTTAACTTATGAAAATGTAAACATGAAATATATAAAAGAATAATTTATGACTAGCTTGTACTTGATGATTAGACACGTTCCCATTGGTTAGTTTGTGGAGCATCATAAAGTGAGAATAGAACACAAATTCTCACTGGTTGATTTGTGTAGCACCATAGAAAAATATGAAACAGAACATATAATATAAAATAATTGAGGATCTAAAAAATAATTGCAGTCCTAATGCAAATGTATTTAAAACTGGTTTAACAGAGTACAGCTGTAAAAGGATAAAAAGAATTTAGTGCCCATGTATTTCAGTAATCTAATAACTTTAAACAAAATTATTCTTTACAAAATTTTAAGCACATTGGAAAGTGTTAAGCTAAAATTGATGCTGGTTTGGCAGAGCCTATATGTATTAATAAGTACTCAACATCCAACCTTGCAAAGACTTAAAGTGAATAAAAAAGTGAAAGGTTGGTTGCACAAGGACTAGATTTGAGTTTTCAACACACAACATGGAATTTCTTGCTTTCAACTGTTTTGAAAAGAGTGCTTTTGATGGAAGTATGTCCACTTAAGTCTGCAATGATCTAAAACATCTCAGTAAAGTTTTGAAGCTAGTAGAATGTTCAATTCCTTGCACTGTAAAAGCAGTAAGTATGCACTATTTTACCATGTTTGACCAATCAGATGGCTACAAAAAATGAAAAATCAAGGAAAGTGGTTGTAAAAACAGTGTACTCGTATGGAGAAAGACCCACTACCATTTTTCTTGATTTTATTTTAGTATCAAGACCATGACTGATTGTTAGGAATTAACCGGTTAACGGTTAATCCTATAACTATGTTAGCTGCATCATTGTTTCTGTTCCCAGTTTAAGAATTCTGACTGCTGACATCATGTTCTCACTTTAGCCAACGGAATAGTGCCACAGCGCAATTACTATTGGTCCATCATATGATTGAATAATTGTCTGTCTTGCGTTGCTAGAGTTCACCTCTAGCAACACAGTAATATATACTGTATGATTTATGCTCAAATGTCCGTTTGTATTACAGTTTGCTAGAAGTGCTGTGTCTTTAGTTAGGCGCGTTCCCAGTTTCTGCGGTTCCTTACTTCTTGCTTCTTGCTTCCAGTCTCTGTGCTTCCTTGTTTCTTGTTCCCTTGCTTAGTATCTTGGACTTGGCATCTGATAAGGTACCTTCAAACTCATCACCTTATTATAGTATCTAGTTTTAATCAAGAACTAAGTAGTCAAAACAAACTTTAGCTGCACCTGTAGAAAAGAACCAACAAAAGTTGCTCTTTACCTCACCGGGCGTTCAAACGGGTCATCTCCATACCTAATGGTATCGCCCTTGTGGGATATCGGGAGACGGTAAGTCAACTACCTTGATCATGCGGGCTTCCTGGAAGGTTTCACGGTGTATCTAGTTGGGAGTAAGATCCCTTCCTTTGTACTGAGTTTAACTATTTATAATTGATTTCAATAAGGTATATATAAT
>JAULBW010066708.1:0-41820 GCA_032358265.1 Vaucheria bursata
CGATTTACAAAAATCGTTCGATTCCGTAGCTCAGCTGGTAGAGCATTACACTTTTAATGTAGGGGTCCTGGGTTCGAATCCCAGCGGGATCACAGAAAATGCAAAAAGGCCACTCAATAGAGTGGCCTTTTTCTTAATGCACAATCGACCGAAAAGCTTTTCGCTTTTAAGCAATGTTGAATGGATAAAGCCTAGCGGGCTCGACTTTCCTTCCTTCACAAACGAATTCCTATAACACACACGTCATCAATCTGTTCGAGTGAGCCACGCCATTTTTCAAACTCCTCACTTAAGATCGCTTTTTGGTCAGAAGGCTGTTTTTGCGCGTGTTGAAGCAGCAACTCGTTCAAGGCCTTATATTTGAATTTCTTACCTTTTGGTCCGCCAAACTGATCGGCATACCCGTCGGTATACAAATACAACACATCACCCGCTTGTTTTTCAATTACATACGTTTTAAAACGCTCTTTTCTTTCCCCTATGCCAACCGGCATTCGATCGGCGGCCAATTCGGTATAAGCACCATCTCTTACTAATAAGGGTGCATTATTTGCCGCTGCGCATCTGATCTGGTTACTTCCGGCTTCAATACAAATCAAAATGCCATCAAAACCGTCTTGCTGACCTTCTTTGCTGATATTGGCGATCAAACGCTCTCGCACATAATCCAACACTTCTCCCGGTTCTTCAATTCCCTTTTCATTAATAGCCTCTGATAAAAAGCCAATATTCAATAAACTCATAAATGCACCGGGAACACCATGTCCGGTGCTGTCGCAAACTGCCAAATAAAATTTATTATGGCGCTTGGTTGCCCAGTAAAAATCACCACTCACAATGTCCTTCGGATGAAAATACACAAAATGCTCCGGTAAATTTTCCTTTAAATAATCGGCATGAGCCAATAAGGTGTACTGTATGCGTTTTGCATAATTGATCGAATCAATGATTTCTTTTTGTTTCTCTTCAATAATATGGTTCTTAAGTTCAACCACCTGTTTTTGTTCACTTATTATTTCGTTGGCAATACGTTTTGCTTTATTGGATCTGATCAAAACAAACACAATAATTAAAACCATCATTAATACAAACACAACGCCAATGATAATGTAATTTTGTTTATCTAATTGAGCTTGACTTTCCTTTTTCTGTAAGTTCAGATCAGTAATTTGCGCTTCCTTTTTTGCCGTTTCATATTTCCGATTCAATTCAGCTATCATAGCATTATTGCTTTGTAAGGCAAAACTGTCATTTAGATCAGCGTATCTTAAAACAAAATCAGTACTTTTTTTATAATCGCCTTTTTGTTTGAATGCCATAGCCATACTGTAATATAGCTCCACCATCAATCCTACATCTTTTAAACACAAGTTTATGGCATAAGATCTGTTTAAATACTGAATGGCTGAATCAGGAGAAAAATACCCTTGAGAGTTCGCATACATTCTACCCACCTGGTAATAACTATATGAAACATATGAACTATCGTCCATTCTTTGACTTAATATCAAACTTCTCTTTAGGCTCTTTTCAGCGTCCTTGTAATTTCCCTTGTCTGTTTGTATTAAACCAAGTGTTTGATAAATTACTTGCTCAAAACCCACATCCGTATCCTCACCCAAAACCTGAAGCGCTTGGTTACACTTAACCATTGCACTGTCATAATACCTTGGATCGTATGTTGCCATCTCATAATAACAATCTGCCCAATTTGTGTAAAGGGGTATTAAATGTTCCTTGGGTATACCCACGTTTTTAATCAACTCCGCGGCTTGGTAAAATCCAATGGCCTCACTAGACATTTTGATCTCATTATACAATATGCCCAGTGAAAGATTGGCGTAAAACTTAGGTTTTTTCCTTTTTTGACGATCACAGAATTTAATGATCTCTAAATACAGGTCTTGTGCTCCCTTATAATTGCTTTCCCGCGTTAACAGATCAGCCGTTACCGACAATAAAACATGCTGTGCTTCAAAACTTTTTAGCTTAGGCAATATTGTATATACTCTTTTATGAATAATGTCGCGTAAAGAATGTTTAGTAACAAAGGCTCCTAAACTATCGCCATCCCAATTGCGATTTAAATTCAAGATAAGAAATTGAATTTGGGCATCAACAGAATCGTTAGATGTGATTGATTTTGATTGCGCAAAAAAACTCCCGCAATTAATAAGTAATATAAAAACAACTAGTTTAATTTTCATTGCGATTCATTTGAATGGTACACAACTTTGTGGAATATACCAAACTGATAGTGAGAAATAAAGATAACAAACTATTTACTATTTGCTGTAGCAATAGATTGATATTTTTATTTGACAATACTAATTAGTGTTTTATTTTTGATTCAAAATTCTGATATGAGTTAAAACTAAGAACATGGCAACATTTAAGATCTTAAGCATTGATGGTGGCGGACTGCGAGGCGTCGTGCCCCTTACCATCCTTAAAAAGGTAGAGGAACTTACCGGTAAACCTATTTGGCAAAGTTTTGACCTTATTGCAGGCACTTCAACCGGCGGACTCATTGCCAGTGCACTTACCATACCAAAAGAACCGACTAACAAACAAGCAGGTGCTAAATACAATTTAGATGATCTCATGAAGATCTATTTGCAACGCGGTCAAGAAATATTCCCGCCACCATCCAATAGCCTCGAAGAATGGTTGAAGCCGGTTGATGGAACATTGCATCCCATGTTTGAAGAAGACGGAATAAAAAAGGTATTTGAAGACGTGTGCGGTTCTTCTCGCATGAATGATGCCCTCACCCATCTCATGATCTGTGCTTACGATCTCTCCAATAACATTCCTTTATTCTTTAAAACCCGTTCATCTCAAAAAAATCACAACCAAAACATTTTGATCTATGAAGTGGCAAGAGCTACATCAGCCGGCCCTACTTACTTGCCTGCCTTTGAGTTGTATTACCCTAACGATAATGAGTTCCCTCAACGCTTATGTATTGATGGGGGTGTTTTTATAAACAATCCTTCCATGGGTGCCCTTGCGGAATTCGCCAAGAATCATGCAGAATATGGTTTTGGTAAAGCAAGCGATGCCGACATTAATTACAACGATGTATTTGTGCTGAGCATAGGCACGGGTACCTATAGCGGACAAATAACCGCCGAACAAGCTAAAAACAAAGGCAAATTATTTTGGGCCACACGTATTAGTGATATCATGATGCGCGGTGTGAACAGAACAACAGACTATGAAATGGGTCAAATGATGTTGCCTGGAAATTATTTGCGGTTGAATATAGATATTAAAGTAGAAGAATATGCTGAAATGAGCAGAGCTGATTCAAAGGCCGCAGAATACCTGATCACACAAACACACGAACAGATAACGGATAATAGCAAGAAAATGAATGAACTTGCTTTACTCTTAAAAAAAGCTGGACTGATAAACGATACACTCGTTTAAAACTAAACCATGCCTCTTGTTTTTTTGATGCTTTCGTAAGCCTCTTGAATTTTTTGGAATTTTTCTTTCGCACCTTTTTGGTACTCTTCACCCATTTGTGCTACTTTATCAGGATGATAACGAATAGCCATCTGACGGTAGGCTTTTTTGATCTCTTCTTCTGTTGCTGCTGCTTCTATACCCAATACCGCATAATCCGAATTCACATCGCGGTAAAACATATTCTTCACACTTTCAAAATCTACCTTAGGAACCTCTAACAGATCGGCAATGCGTTTGATCACATTCAACTCTTCAACAGCCACATGCCCATCGGCTTTGGCCAAACCAAACATATAATGAATCAATTGGATCCGAACTTCAACCTGAGTTCTTAATTTAATATCCTGGCAGATCTCTTCCAATGGAATATTTCCGCCATCTAAAAAATGCTTAAGGGTTTGTAAATGACTATTGGTAAACTGTGGACCAAATTGCTGAGTGAAAAAGCTTTTGATGTACTCCAGTTCCACTTTCAATATCTTGCCATCTGCGCGCATAACAGCAGCAGACAAAGCAATGAGCATGGTAGTGAAATCGGTATTAGAGTTAGAGGTACGTTTGCGATAATATTCAAACACATCTTCCGTGCTTCCTCCCTTCGATTTTATCTGAGCATTGATCGACGCATAATTATCGATCACAGATCCGATCACAAAGCCAATAATGCTTCCAAAAAAACTCCTTAGCAGGTAAAAACCCAATGCAGCGCCAATAAATTTAAACAAGTGATGCTATTTTAAATGATGAATAAAGATTGCAAATATACAAATATGGCTTTATGATGCATAAAAAATGCCGAGCTAACCCACTCGGCACTTTATAAACCAATATACCTCAAAAACAAAAAACCGTATCCCACCTTGGCTTGAGCCTTTGGTGTCGGCGTGTGGTAAAACAATAGGTATATCAAATAACCAGCTTAAAGGTAATATGGCTTTGTTACCGCTATGTAAACAAAGCTTGATCGCAATGTTTCCATTGGCTAAAACCGCACTTATCTTTTAACAGGTAATGAACAATTCAATACTTAAATCCGCTTATTCTACCACAACAATTTATCAAATCTTTGATTTTTTATCCGTCAAATTATCCCTAAATTGCTTATCACAAATTATGATGAAAAAACTTAACTACCTATTGGCACTCGTTACAGTGTTTGCATTAAACCTTCAGGCGCAAGATTGGAGTTTAAAATTAAGCAGCAATGTTGAGATCAGGTCCTGGAAATTAACCAGCACTTACGAAAAAGAAGAACGTTCATTAGGCGGCGCTTCGATCGTGCTTACAAAAGTGGGGCAAATTGTTGCCCAAACTACCAGCGATGGCAGTGGCGATTTTACCATCATGGTACCTCCAAATGGTGAGTACATATTAACGGTGTCATATCCCGGATATAACACCAAGCGCTTTTCGGTAAATACAAACGATGTGCCTGCAGAATTTGCAAAAGACAATTACAAACCAACCTTTAGCATTGGCGGTTTTATAATGGCCAAGCCTTTTCCGGGAATAGACTATTCAGGCCTTCAACAGCCTTTGGTGCGTGTTCAATTCATGCCAAAAAAGAAATTGTTTGATCATGATGATGTAGTAACCGATCAAGGCCTTGCTATAGTTTCAAAAATTGCTGCTGCAGAAAATGCCTTGATACAAAGCTTTTGCTCAACTAACAAAGCTGGTGATGTGGCCTTGGCAAAACCTGATTGCCCATTAGCAAAGACTTTGTATGAAAAAGCCATGACCATTATTCCGGGAGAGCAATACCCCGTGCAACAATTAGCAAAAGTTGGTGAGTGTTTAAAAGCGAAAGAAAATGCAGCGAAGAAAGCTGCTGAAGATGCCGCAAATAAAGCCCTTGCCGAAAAAGCAGCGGCAGAAAAAGCTAAAACCGACGCAGAAGCAAAAGCTTTGGCCGATAAAAAAGCGAAAGAAGAAGCTGACGCAAACAAATTATTAAAAGAAAAAGCAGCAGCTGAACAAGCCAATGCCGAGAAAGCCGCTAAACAAAAAGCTGAGAACGATCGCTTGGAGAAAGAAAAAGCTGCAGCAGACAAATTAGCAGCAGAGAAAGCTGCAAAAGAAAAGGCCGCTGCAGAAAAATTAGCTAAACAAAAAGAAGGCTTGGCAAAATCACAAGCAGAAGATGAAGCAGAAGCAAAAGCCTTAGAAGAAAAACGTAAAGAAAAAGAGGCGCGTGAAAAAGAAGCGATGGCAAAGGCTAAAGCGGAGGATGAAGCTGCAGCGAAGGCATTAGCAGAAAAGAAAGCTGCGAAAGAAAAAGAAGCAAAAGAAAAATCAGCCAAAGAGAAAGAAGCGATGGCAAAAGCCAAAGCCGAAGATGAAGCAGAGGCCAAAGCCCTTGAAGAAAAACGAAAAGCAGAACGCTTAGCGAAAGAAGAAGAAGCGAAAAAAATTCAACACGAAACGAAAGCCAGTGATTCGGAAGGCGAAATGGCCAAAGGAAATAGTAAGTACTCCACACCACAGGCTCTGGGGGTTGACAAATACAAAGCCGGTATAAAAAAAGCAGATGATTATTTTAAAATGAAACGATGGGCAGAAGCAAAAACTGCTTACGAAGATGTTTTAAAGATCAGAGCCGGCGATCCTTATGCTACCTCTAAATTAGAGATCGTGAACAAGAACTTAAGTACACCAAAATAAATGGATACCGCACATACTTTACCAAAATTATCAGACACAGAAATTCGCGTTCTTGGTTCCTTGATAGAAAAAAGCGTTGTTACGCCTGATTACTACCCAATGACCTTGAACTCATTAACTGCAGCCTGCAACCAACGCTCTTCGCGAAAACCCGTTGTGGATTACGACGAGGAAACTGTTGTGATAGCATTGAATTCGTTAAAAGCCATGAGTTTAATTGCTACTGCCATTGGTGGCAACAGCAGGGTAACCAAATACAAACACAATTTCACCACAGTTTATCCTATGAGCGAAGGTGAATTAGCAATATTATGTTTACTGTTCTTGCGTGGCCCGCAAACACCTGGTGAATTAAATACCAATTCGGGGCGCTTACACGAATTTCATTCGTTGGAAACAGTTCATGATGCCTTAAATAAATTGGCAACCAATGACTCACCCTTTGTAAAAGAATTAGCCAAGCGCGCCGGACAAAAAGAAGCACGCTACATGCACTTAATTGGCGACCATGAGATAGAATCAGATGAAGACACTTATGTGGAAGAACCGGCAAGACGATCGGTAAGTAATATTGAACAAAGACTGAGTGATGTGGAGAATGAACTCGCGGATGTAAAAGAAAAACTTGAAAAGTTGATGAAAGAGTTGTTGGGTTAAACCTGTTTTAATGCTCAAGCAAACCTTTAATTTATATCGCTCCTCCTTTACCGGTTTATCAAAAGAAACCTGGCTACTCTCCGTTATTATGCTGATCAACCGAAGTGGCACCATGGTTTTGCCCTTCATGACTCTCTATCTTACAAGTAAAGAAATGAATCGCAGTTTAAGCGAAGCAGGTACTGTTGTGGGTTTATGGGGCTTAGGTGCTGTTATTGGCGCCTACTTTGGCGGCAAACTCACCGATAAGATCGGTTTTCATAAAGTACAACTCATCACTTTGTTTTCTGGAGGCATTCTTTTTATCCTTTTAGGGCAAATGAAAACGTATCCACTTATTTGTGTATTTACGTTTATTTTGAGCATGGTTAACGAGGCCTTTCGTCCGGCTAACTCCGCCGCAGTTGCCAGCTATAGTACTCCCGAAAACAGAACACGCTCCTACTCCTTAAATCGTTTGGCAGTAAACCTCGGTTGGGCCATTGGTGTTTCATTTGGCGGTATTATTGCTTCCTATAATTATTCGCTTTTATTTTGGATAGATGGATTTACAAACATCATTGCAGGTCTCGGCCTATTCTACTTTATCAAACCCATTGCGGCAGCCATACCAATACAGCAGACAATCGAGCAAGTAAAAAATGCTGTTAATCATTCGGCCTACAAAGACAAAAAATTTATTTGGTTCGTTTTATTTGTCACACTTTACGGATTTTGTTTTTTCCAAATGTTCTCCACGATACCAAAATATTTCAGAGATAATTTACATTTAAGTGAAACCTATATTGGTGGTATTATGGCACTCAATGGCCTATTGATCGTTATCATAGAAATGGTGCTCATCGGCTTTTTAGAAGGAAAGCGCAATAATTTAATTTACATTATGCTTGGCACGCTCATGTGTGCCGCTGCCTTTTTAATACTCCTGCTACCACTGGAAGCTAAGATGCTTTCATTGATAATGATCTTATTGATCACATTCGGCGAGATCACTTCCATGCCGTTTATGAATACATATTGGTCTGTACGCGCAAATGAAACCAACCGTGGCCAATATGCCGCATTGATCACTATTGCTTGGAGTACCGGCCAAACACTTGGTCCGTATGCCTGTTCGCGTATTGTTGAATGGAGCAATTTCAACACCATGTTTATTGTGTTATCCGCCATATTAAGCATCACGGCTATTGGATTTTATGGTTTGATAGAGAAAAAATAAGATCATTATCCATTTAAAATTATATCACAAGTCCTTAATTTCGCCTTCAAATACCTATCTTTACCCATATGCAATTTCCGTTTTTAAATGACCCTATCTACCAAATTATTGGCAAATGCGCCAATGAACTGGAAGTGGATGCTTATTTAATTGGCGGTTTCGTGCGTGATATTTTTTTGGAACGCCCAAGTAAAGATATTGATGTAGTAGCCATTGGACGTGGAATTGATCTGGCAACAAAAGTTAAAGAAGTACTTGGCGAAGAGGCACACCTCTCGGTATTTAAAAATTTTGGTACGGCACAGATCAAATTAAATGATCTGGAGATCGAATTTGTAGGCGCCAGAAAAGAAAGTTACAACCGCGGATCACGCAAGCCCATGGTTGAAGACGGAAGTTTGCAAGACGATCAGTTACGACGTGATTTTACTATTAATGCATTAGCGATTGGTCTATCCAAAGATAATTTCGGAAAACTTCTTGACCCATTTAACGGCATGGAAGATCTGAAGAACAAGATCATCAAGACGCCGTTAGATCCGGATATTACATACAGCGATGACCCTTTGCGGATGATGCGTGCGATAAGATTTGCGAGTCAGTTAGGGTTTACCATTGAAACTGAATCGTTCAATGCTTTGAGTAAAAACAAAGAGCGAATTGAAATCGTTAGTAAAGAACGTATTGCAGATGAACTAAACAAGATCATTCTTTCTCCTATTCCATCATACGGCTTTAAGCTATTATTTGATACAGGCATCCTACACTTGATATTCCCGGAAATGGTGAAGTTACATGGGGTTGACACCGTGAAAGGATTATCGCATAAGGATAATTTTTATCATACGCTGGAAGTGTTGGATAATGTGGCTAAAAAATCAGATAACCTATGGTTACGCTGGAGTGCTATATTACACGACATTGCCAAACCTGCTACCAAAAGATTTGAAGAAGGTAAAGGTTTTACTTTTCATGGGCACGAAGACAAAGGTGCACGAATGGTACCGAAGATTTTTACCAATTTAAAATTACCCTTGAACGAAAAAATGAAGTATGTACAAAAATTAGTACAACTGCATTTACGTCCAATCGTATTAGCAAAAACAGAAGTAACAGACAGCGCGGTGCGTAGGGTTTTATTTGAGGCGGGCGACGACGTGGATGATCTGATGGCGTTATGTGAAGCCGACATCACCACTAAAAATCCCAACAAAGTAAAACGCTACATGCAAAACTTTGAGATCGTTCGTCAGAAATTAGTGGAACTCGAAGAAAAAGACAAACTACGAAACTGGCAGCCACCGATCACCGGCGAAGAGATCATGAAATTATACGATCTACCGCCAAGCAGAGAAATTGGCGTATTAAAAAACGCCCTGAAGGATGCTATTTTAGATGGTATAGTAGAAAACAACTACAATAGTGCTAAAGATTTTTTGGATAAGCGATATAAAGCATTAAAAAAATAAATGCAGTTTCATCTCGATCATACACCAAAGCCTTCTGAAGTAAAGATGGATCATCAGCAATCTGTATTCCTTATCGGTTCTTGCTTTGCAGAGAATATCGGCAACTTGTTACAACAACATTATTTCAATACCTGCATCAATCCAAATGGTATTTTGTTCAACCCCAAAAGCATTTACCATAGTTTGATCAATTGCATTGAAAACAAGGATACAGATGACGCTTATATCTTAAAACGAAATGAATTATTCTTTTCATACCTGCATCACAGCAGTATTTATGGCCACAATAAAGAAGAATTCAAAATTGAGTTAAATGCTATTCAAAAGAACACACAATTTTTTTTAAAAAACGCCACTCACCTCATTATTACCTTTGGAACAGCATTTGTATACAAACAAAAAAAACTGAATTCAGTTGTTGCCAATTGCCATAAACAACCCGGCGCTGATTTTGAAAAATCGTTATTATCTGTTGAAGAGATCGTTTCAGATTACCTTGAACTGATCAATAAACTCAAAGTACTCAATCCAAAACTTGAGATCTTATTCACGATATCACCTGTAAAATATTTAAAAGACGGACTGCAGGAAAACAGCATTAGTAAGGCTACCCTGCTATTAGCTGTGCATCAACTTTGTCAGTCAAACAACTGCAGCTATTTTCCGGCCTTTGAACTGGTGAATGATGATCTGCGCGACTACCGATTTTTTAAAGAAGATATGGCACATCCAAATGAGCAAGCCATTGCTTATGTTTGGGAAAAGTTTGCTGATACCTACTTTACAACTGATACAAAACAACTCAACAAAGAACTTCTTTCAATAAGCAATTCCGAAAAGCATAAGATCCTGTTCCCTGAAAGTGAAGAAACGAAACTTTTTTTATCGAGCATTCAAAAAAGAAAAGAGGATATACTTAAAAAACACCCCTACATTCGCTTTTAGGCCGTATTTAAGAGATTTTCAGGTATTCACTATCTCATTTCTAACGATTTAACAATTCAAGAACAATCCACAAATTTAAAATTGCCTTTGAAATTATTTTCTATCTTTAAGAACATTATTCTATTTTAATTGTATTAATTAATTGTATTTAAAACCAATAAAACTATGTTATTAAACAAGATCAAAACCATTACAAGCGCTATCGCTATCATAGCCTTAACCAGCAGTACATTAAACGCACAGCTAAAAGTTCCGGCAGCTAGCCCTACTCAAACATTAAAACAAGCATTTGCTTTATCAGATATAACCATTGAATACTCTCGCCCGAGTGCAAAAGGACGCGTTATTTACGGTGATGTAGTTCCTTTCGGAAAAATCTGGCGCACAGGTGCAAATTCTACTACAAAAATCACATTTGGTGAAGATGTAAAAGTAGAGGGCACAGACATTAAAGCAGGTACATATGGTATTTACTCTATTCCAAATAAAGATAGCTGGGAGATCATGTTTTACAAAGATCTAACTTTAGGTGGCGACGTTGCTGAATATAACAAGGAAAATGAAGTTGCTCGTTTTGTTGTAAAACCAAGTGCTTTAACTGAAAAAGTTGAAACCTTTGTGATTAATGTGGCAGACATCACATCTAATTCAGCTAACGTTGAATTAATTTGGGAAAAAACACGCGTTGCAATTAAAGTAGTAGCTGATATCGATTCCAAGATCATGAAAACGATCGAATCAACTATCATTAAAGATAACCGCCCGTACTTTCAAGCAGCATCTTACTACTATGAGAACGACAAAGATCTGAAATTAGCTGGTGAGTGGGTTGAAAAAGCTATCGCCAATAACCCGAAAGCTTATTGGGTAGTATTATTAAAAGCAAAAATTCAATTCAAGAGCAAAGACCTAAAAGGTGCAGCTGTTACTGCAGAGCAAGCAAAAGCTTTAGCAACTGCTGATAAAGATGATGCTTACATCAAAATGTCTGAAAAGATCATTGCGGATTGCAAAAAATAAAAACATAAAAATTTCAAATGGATCCTGCCTCGGCGGGATCTTTTTATTTAAGGATGTTTCGTTTATTGATGAACAATTGAATACAAAAGGCAAGGACCATCACCAACAAACATCCGATCACATTGAGCCACAAAAAAGCTGTTAGATCTGTGATCCATGCATACACAATAAAAGCTTCTGCAATTAATGCCGCGTAAAAAACTGCCACACCATTTACCTTCTTCATGTAAAATGCCACTAAAAATATCCCCAAAATAGTGCCGTAAAACAGCGAACCTAAAATGTTTACCGCCTCAATTAAATTACCCAGCTTGCTCGCATATATGGCTACGATCACACAGAAAACACCCCAAGCAACAGTTGCCCAACGCGACGCCGATAAATAAACGGCTTCACTACCATCCTTATTAAACATACGCTTATAAAAATCAACCACTGTGGTAGATGCCAATGAATTTAACCCACTGGCAGTTGAACCCATTGCCGCTAAAAAAATAATAGCGATCAGTAGTCCAATGATACCAACCGGTAATTGTTGTGTTACAAATGTGAGAAAAATATAATTTGTATCGTTTATATCTGCACCGGCGTTATTCTTTTCCATCAACACAGTCACTTCCTTCCGAATAGCCTTATTCTTTTTATCCGCCTCCTGAACCTTTGCTCTCGCTGCATTGATGGCCACCTCATCATTCGCATGAATAGCATCTACCAAATTCAAAACCTTTTCTTTTTTATCCTCACAGGAGGCAGTGTATAGCTGCTTTAAACCGCTGAATTCACTCTTATAAGCACTGTTCTCTATTCGCTCTACCTCCACCTGATTAAAGAAAATTGGTGCTTGATGAAATTGATAGAAGGTGAAAACCAAAACACCGATCAATAAAATAAAAAATTGCATCGGTATTTTTATCAAACCATTCATTACCAACCCCAAGCGGCTTTGTGTAACCGACTTTCCGGTTAAATAACGTCCAACCTGAGATTGATCGGTTCCGAAATAAGATAACTGCAAAAAGAAACCACCAATGATACCCGACCAAATATTGTATCGATTATTCAGGTCGAATTTTACATCAATCGCATTTAACTTATCCATTTTACCTGCAATATGCAAGGCGTCGGTAAAACTCACCTGCTCCGGTAAAAGATGAACCACCATGTATGCCGCCAAAAATAAGCCGGCAAAGATCACACTCATTTGAAATAGTTGCGTATACGAAACCGCCTTTGTTCCGCCGTATACCGTATAGGTGATAACCAAAAGACCATTGGCAATAATCGTATAAACAATATCAATATGCAAGATGGTAGATAAAATGATGGCCGGAGCATAAATGGTAATACCGGTTGACAACCCGCGCTGCAATAAAAACAAAAAGGCTGTTAGCGAACGTGTCCTATTATCAAAACGTTTCTCTAAGTACTCATAAGCAGTATACACATTCAACTTATGAAAGATTGGAATGAAGGTGATGCACAAAACAACCATGGCCAAGGGCAATCCAAAATAAAACTGCACAAATCGTAAGCCATCACTATAGCCTTGGCCGGGTGCCGATAAAAACGTAATAGCGCTTGCCTGCGTTGCCATAACCGAAAGCCCCACATGATACCATGGCAATTTTCGGTCAGCCAACAAATAACCCTCAATATTGGTTGCACCCCGGCTTTTCCATACACCATAAATTATAATGGAAAACAAAGTGATCGCGAGCACTAACCAATCGATCGTGCTCATTTGAAATACTCTGTTAAAACATAAAGTGATGCAATAACCACCACCAATACCACCACCACCAAAGCATACACGTTTGGCCACGAGCGTAATATAGGCGATCTATTCTCCTCCTCTGTCATACCTCAGTTATTTTGCGGTATACTCAACAAGTTCACAAATAAACGGTAAGCGCCAGGTATACCCGCGGGCAGCTCTCTGAAAAAAGCCAATCCGGTGTATACAAAATTACCTTTGCCGTGTTTGGCAACTATCAAACTTCCATCCAATAGTTTTTCATTTGGATCACGCATGCTAAAAATGGCTTCATACTGCTTATCTATTTCTGAAGCAAAATATATACCGCGCTCCTGAACCCATTGATCAAAATCCTTTTGGGTGATCTTGTTTGGGAAATTTAAAACCGGATGTTTTTCATGATTGAACTGCACCGCTGCTTTTTCATCAGTTACTCGGTCTCTTGAAATAGTGAATGGATAAGGACCAATATTAGCCTTCACCGGCCCAATACGGTTATTTGTATTGTATTGTACGATCAAATTACCACCATTCTTAATATAGTCCATTAACTTGTTGTAATGAACCTGCAAGCGTTCATGCGTGTTATATGCTCTTACACCCGAAACGATCGCATTGAACTTATTCAGATCGCCATTACTCAACAACTCATCGCTTAGCATCGTTACCACATATCCCATCTGTGTTAAACAAGCCGGCACATCATCTCCGGCACCTGGTATATAACCAATATTCACGCCTGCCTTTTTCAGATCTACATTTACCAATCCAACCTCCGCATCACTTAATACAAATTGATATGGAATATGATCGTACTCTACACGTTTTATACTTTTTGTATAAATGGTGTTATCGATCTTAAGCGAAGCAGACAAGGTGCCGTTATTGGCGCCCTTATTTGGCGTAATGGTAGCTACTATAACCGCTTCATCCCCTTTATCCGTCAACTTAAATTCAGCACTTACCAAAACTATATTCCATCCTTCGCTCCCTGCTAATTGAAGCTTACCCATTACATTTGGAGCGTTCGCTTTCACCGTTAAAGAAACGATCTTAGGATTTGGGTCCGTAAAAACGATCACTTTCTCTGCACTATTCACGGTTGCCGGAGGTAAGATCTCAAACGGACGATACACTTCTCCTTTAACAGGATCGGTATACTTATATATCAATCCTCGGGCAATGCTTAATTTCAGATCCAGTATCGAAATATCAAACAACACTTTGGTACTCGATTCGTTTTCAGGCTTGCCGATCAGTTCCGGATCAGATACCTTGTAAAAACCAATATCATGTTTTTGATTTAACCAATAAGGGTTTGAAAAACGAATGTTGCTAGGAATTTTTTCTTTGTGCTTAAATGTATACAACTCATTTGCTTTTAATGTTAAGGCCGTAGTTGTATCGCTCTGCGAAAAAAACGTAATGTTGTTTAGCTTCACATCTCCTTCATTTCTGGCAATGACCTGTGCGGTTATAGATATGTTTTGGCCAGGCGTAGCAATATGATCGGTAACCGATGCCTCTAACCATAAGCCTGAGCATGCCAATAATAGGTTTTCGGCCTCCTTTAATTTTTGTTGTTTCCAATAGGCTGCAGTTGGTTCGTCGCCGGGCATACCTGCTATTAGTTTGTAAATAGCTACCAACGACGCTAAACTTTTATTGGGTGCTTGTACATCAAAGTTCTTAATACAGTCGGCGATCATTTTTTCCGTTTTCTCCTGCCCTTTTAATTTCTTCCAACTTAGATCTATGTCTTCAAACAGATCCGATTTAACCTCATCTCCTTTCAGTAATTTAAAATACTCTGTATTCGATCCGCGTTGTTTTGCTGAACCAAACCCCTGGCTTTTATGGCACGAGCGGCTTTCTGCGGCAATCTCGCCATAGCTTTTTCCCAACAACGTATTAAAAACACCTACATCTATCTTTAACTGATCAGGGGCAGTGGTATTGGTAGTGCCAAAATTAAACGTATTCCAAAAAATGCGTTTGGCCTGCCATACTTGCGTATAAGTCAATTGTTCAGGAAAACGCTTAGGATCTGCCGCTGCATCAAATGCTTCCATCGCCAACATCGCCGAAGCGGTGTGGTGTCCATGACCGCCTTCACCTGTAGTTGGAAAGCGGCATATGATAACATTGGGTTTAAACTTGCGAATGGTTAATACCACATCGGCCAAAACACTGTCTTTATTCCAAAACGAAAATGTTTCCTCCGGATTTTTTGAATACCCAAAATCATTGGCTCTGGTAAAAAACTGTTCCGCACCATCTGTTCTTCTTGCTGCCAGCAATTCCTGAGTACGTATCAAACCCAACAACTCCCCTTGCTCCTTACCTATTAAATTTTGCCCGCCATCTCCGCGTGTTAACGACAAATATCCGGTTCGCAGTTTTCGTTCGTTGGCTAAATAGCTCAACAAGCGCGTATTCTCATCATCTGGATGAGCCGCAATATAAAGCACACTGCCAACCGTTTGGAGTTTTTTCAACCCTTGTACTATTTCAGATGAGTTTAAACTGCTTTGCTGCGCTTTACTTAAAACCAAAGCACAAAAGAATAGAATAACTAAGAATTTATTTTTTTTCATATCTGATCAATACAAGTTCTTGAAGTTAATAATTTTAAAACGATTGCCTCTTTATTGCACCCATTTTAACGTCTTAATAAACAAGTTCACATAAACATTGTTTTACCGGTTTGTGCTAAAAACAAAAAAGGCGATAATTTCTTATCGCCTTTTAAATTTATTTTAAGATTGATTATTGTGCTTCTAATGATTTAGAAAAACGCTTACGGGTATTTTCATCTAAATGAATTTTACGTAAACGAATGTTCAATGGAGTGATCTCAACGTACTCATCACCTTGAATGTATTCCATCGATTCTTCTAAACTAAATTTGATCTTAGGTACAATACGCATTTTCTCATCAGTACCCGATGCACGCATGTTGGTCAATTGCTTCTCTGTACAAACGTTCACCACTAAATCATCAGGACGAATGTGCTCACCAATGATCATACCCGGATAGATCTCTTCACCTGCTTCGATAAAGAATTTACCTCTGTCTTGTAATTTATCAATTGAATAAGCAACTGCTGTTCCTTTATCCTTGCTGATCAATACACCTGCAATACGACTAGGGATATGTCCTTTCCAAGGCTCATATGCTTTAAAACGGTGTGCCATAATTGCCTCACCTGCTGTTGCAGTTAATACGTTATTACGTAAACCAATGATACCACGTGAAGGAATTTCAAACTCAATGTGAGTAAGATCTCCTTTTGGTTCCATGATCAATAAATTACCTTTACGTTGTGTTACCAAGTCAATTACCTTACTTGAAGATTCTTGCGGAACGTCAACCGTTAAAACCTCAACAGGCTCACATTTTTGTCCGTCAATTTCTTTAATAATTACTTGTGGTTGACCTAACTGTAATTCATAACCTTCACGACGCATCGTTTCGATCAATACAGATAAGTGAAGGATACCACGACCAAATACTAAATATGAATCAGGTGAACTGGTTTCTTCAACACGCATCGCTAAGTTCTTTTCTAACTCTTTGTATAAACGATCGCGTAAGTGACGAGAAGTAACAAATTTACCATCTTTACCAAAGAAAGGAGAGTTGTTAATGGTAAACAACATACTCATAGTTGGCTCATCAATACTCATGGTTGGCATGCCTTCCGGATTCTCAAAATCAGCAACTGTATCGCCGATCTCAAAACCTTCAATACCTGTAAATGCACAAATATCACCTGTTTCAGCCTCAGTAACTTTTAATTTACCTAAACCTTCAAATACAAATAATTCTTTTATACGTGATTTTTGAATTCTACCGTCACGTTTTACAACGCTCACTGGCATGTTTTCCTTAATAATACCACGGAAAATACGGCCTACTGCAATACGTCCAATAAATGAAGAGTAATCCAATGAAGTGATCTGGATCTGTAAAGTTCCTTCACGTTTTGGCGCTAAAGGAATTTTTGAAATAATGGTATCCAATAAATAGGTAACGTCTGCGGTTGGTGTTTTCCAATCCGGACCCATCCAGCCTTGCTTAGATGAACCGTATACGGTTGGGAAATCTAACTGATCTTCAGTAGCACCTAAGTTAAAGAATAAGTCGAATACATTATCGTGAACCTCTTCAGGGCGACAGTTTGGCTTATCTACTTTATTAATTACTAATACCGCTTTCTTACCAGCTTCAATTGCTTTTTGCAACACAAAACGTGTTTGTGGCATTGGACCCTCAAAAGCATCCACTAACAAAATTACACCGTCGGCCATGTTCATCACACGCTCTACCTCACCACCAAAATCGGCGTGACCCGGAGTATCAATAATATTGATCTTTGTACCTTTATACTTAACAGAAACGTTTTTCGCTAAAATGGTAATTCCGCGTTCACGTTCCAGATCATTGTTATCAAGAATAAGTTCGCCGCTTGCTTGGTTCTCACGGAACAAATTACATTGGTGTAGAATTTTATCTACTAAAGTTGTTTTACCGTGGTCAACGTGGGCAATAATGGCAATGTTTCTAATTTCAGACATGTTATTAATTTAAGGCCGCAAAGATACGACTTTTTCGGGATAAAAAAAGAATTTAAATGCTCTCTATCAGTCTTTTAGCATCATTTGGGCGAAATTTGACGATTTAATAACAAAATAACGCTTCATTGGGCGTGCCCGCGCATTGAATTCCTCATAATAAATAGCTTCATTGGGCGGGGTCGCGCTTTTCGTTCCAATCTTTTGTCCCAACAATACTGTTGGGACAAAAGGATTTCCACTACAATCGCTCACGCAACCTGTTGTGAAAATCTTCCAAAAATGGGATAATTGCGAAAATCTATGCTTAACACAAACTTCATTGCATTCAAAAAGTTTTTATTTTTAATCTGCAGCGTGAGCGATTGAAACGGAAAGCCTCTTCTGACTGTTCCGTCAGGACAGTTAGTAGAGCTTGGAGTGAAAAGCGCGACCCCGGCGAAAAAATAAAATGAAATGGAGGTCTAAGCCCGGGGGCACGCCCAAATAAACAACTAGACTGAAAATTAAACCGACTTACCCAAAATGGCCTGAACCAAGCCAAGATCATCAAAGGTAATAGGCTTGGCAATGTCTTTTAACTTCAGCTTTCTGAAAGCCTGCTCCGTAGCATCGCCCATGGCAACAATCTTTTGATGAGGGAGGATCTTATTCTTTTCCAAATAAGCCTCTACATTGCTTGGGCTGGTGAACACCAGTATGTTGTAAGATTCATCCAACTCAATACTGTGCTTTATCGTAAAATAAATATTTAGATCAATGGCGTTATCTTGCTTTGGCATTTGCCATTGCACAGTTCGCATGCTATCTTTTGCAATTGGGAACAATACTTTTGAGCTGCCAACTTTGGCCGAAAACTGTTTGCCAATTAATTTGGTGTCGGTTCCTGAACCAATAAAATCGGCTCTGTGACCATATGTACGCAACATTTGTGAAGTAGAGCTGCCAATGCAACCAAACTTAACCTTACCGATTGCAGGCTTTTGGTCAAAAAAGAATTTCACGGCATGCTTACTGCTAAAAAATATCCACTCAGTAACAGGCAATACGCGTATCTTAATTTCTTTTAATTCGATCAAACTTTTTCCTTCAACCTCAAACTTTAAGCGCTTTAATGCACTTGGTAAATAATCACTGTCCTTAAAATCCTTTGTCACAAACACTTTTTGCGGCTTAATTGAATTGACGTGATTCACAATACGATCAGGTAGATCTTCTGAGTTTCCACTTTGAAAATACAATTGAATGGGCTGTTCGTTCCAAGCTTTTGCTACACTCACCCATGTTTTAAACACCGGGCGATCTTCGTGATCAAATTCGGTATCTACATAAATACCTAAAGGTAACTGGCAACCGCCATCCATTAAGTTCAAAACGGTGCGCTCAATACGCACTTGCGTTTGCACGTCAATATCGGTTATATCATCAAACAAATTAAACAGCTCATCGTTGTCTTCGCGTATCTGCCATGCCAATACCCCTTGTGCAGGGGCTGGTACAAAAATAGATGGATCAATTTCCTCCGAATGAAATTCATCTAGGTCCAATTCCAAACGTTCAGTGCCGGCTAATGCCAATAAAATGGCATCGTAGTCGGCTCCTCTTAATTTATTTACACGGGTAGGTACATTTCCGCGCAGGTCCTTTAATTCCACATCGGGTCTAAAAGCCAATAATTGTGATTTTCGTCGTGCAGAAGAGGTGCCAACAATAGCGCCTTTTTTTAATGAGAATTTTTTAGTTTCATCAACTGCTTCCTTTTTAATGAGCAGAAGTTCAGCAGGGTTTTTTCGTTTAGAAACGCCGGCTATGATCAAGCCTTCCGGGTTCTCGGTTGGTAGATCCTTATGAGAATGAACAGCCAGATCGATCTCTTTTTTCAATAAAGCTTCTTCCAGTTCTTTGGTAAAAAAACCTTTTCCTTCCAACTTATCAAAACTGGTGTTCCATTGTTGTGTGCGATCGCCATCTGTTTGAATGATCTTGATCTCAACTGTACAACCTTTATCTTCTAATAATTCTTTGGTGTAATTTGCTTGCCAAAGGGCCAGATCGCTGCCGCGTGTGCCGATAATAACTTTCTTCATAAACTGGGTGCAAATTAAGACTAAAAAAAGGAATTAATGAATTTGATTTGTAAAGAATTTACTCATCTTTTAAGAACACATCCTTGGCTGTTTTCATAGCCACGGCATTGTATTTCTTTTCAATATAGCAGATCACTTTGTCTAATACTTCCTTGCTGCTCGGGTCGAGCTCGCTTACTTCTTTGGCAAATACTTCGGTTAAGGCAACATCTTTGATAGCTTTCACCTGACGCGGGATCTCTCCGAAAGCAAGTTCAATGCGACGCTCTTTGTGAAGCCATTTGAATTCTTCTAACTTATTCTGAATGATCTGTTCGCATTTATCCATTTCAGACATGCGCAATTTCACATTCTGTTCTGCTTGCAGGCGCAATGAATTAATATCGATATAAAGATTCAAATTTCCGGACACAACAGCCGGATCAATGTTTGCAGGTATGGAAAGGTCTATCAACACTTTCTTTGTATCATCGTTCTGTAATAAACCTTTGTAAATATCAGGAGTTATAATAGGTAAGTTTGATGCGGTGCAAACGATCAACACATCAAATCCTTTTGTATAATTGATTAGGTCGCTTAAAGGCAATGCTTTCCCATCTAATACCTCAGCTAATTGCTCAGCCTTGCTTAATGTGCGATTAAATACTGTGAAATTGGCGAATTTATGTTTTTGTAAATAGTTCGCCATTTTAGTATTGGTATCCCCTGCTCCAACAATCAAAATACGGGCATCATTTTTAATGCCATGGTCGCGCAACTGGCGATAAGCCAATGACACAACCGATACCGGATTCTTGGCAATATTGGTATCAGTAAATACTTGCTTAGCCGTTTCAATGGTTTGCTTCATCAGTAAGCGAATAAAATCGCCGGTAAGCCCTAATAAATTGCAAAAATCGTACGCTTTACGCAATTGTGTGATGATCTCGCGCTCGCCTACAACTAAGGAGTTTAACGAAGAAGCCACTTTGAATGCATGCGTAACCCCAGCTTCATTTTCTAACAACAAAGCCTTATCTGTCAATTCTTGTATTTCGGTTTGAGACAAACTTGAATTGATAAATGAGATCAGTTTTTTTACCAGCTCGGCGTTTACTTCAATTTCTGATTTAATATATAACTCAACTCGGTTACAGGTACTCAAGAA
The DNA here is from genome assembly GCA_032358265.1 of Vaucheria bursata. Classification (NCBI taxonomy): domain Eukaryota; class Xanthophyceae; order Vaucheriales; family Vaucheriaceae; genus Vaucheria; species Vaucheria bursata. The sequence goes on from JAULBW010066708.1 coordinate 21,020, forward strand.
CATTAACTCATCGAGTTGAAAATTCATTTTTATAGCGCCCAAATTATTGGTTTGCGCATCTTCATCCAAATGCAATTTACCAATAGATTCTAATGGTAAATTTTGGTGGTTAAAAGATATGACTTTAAAGGCTTGCAAGATGTGGCGAAGGTACTATAATTGAACTTTTTTAATGTCATTTAAATGTCATGAGTTGCAATTTACTTATACCACATAAACGAAAAAGCCCCTGTTATCAGGGGCTTTAAAACGTTCTCTAAAAAATGATTAATATCAGTAAAAATTAATGTGTTTTATTTTCTTTGATATATTGATCTAACTCATCAATAGATGTTTCAAATTTAAATGCATCGTTCAACTTATAGTAGTTGCCAATATCGTATGTATGTCCGTATGCATATTTAGCCAGATCCAAACGTGTTTCTTCAAAACTAAAGATCATCATGATCTCTTTTACTTGAGAGGATAACAAACAATTATTATCGATCACTTGTTTAGCGATCTTTATTTTGCTGTCTTCAAAATTCTTTGTTTCAATGCTTGTTTTTAAGGCGCTGAATTCAGATGTACTCATTGGCGCAGCACAACCAGTTGCACCGGTATAACCAGGTAATGCATTGGTGCCTTTTGTTTTTGTAGTTGTTTTTGCCGGCGCGTTCGTATTCAAAGAAGTGGAGGTGTTATTCTCAGCACCATAACCCGAACTAGAAGTACGAGTTACAACCGTTTGTGAAGTAGTGGTAGTTTGGTTGGTAGTATTAGCACCACCCATGTTATCATTGATGTTGATATTCACACCTAAGCCATTCATGTTGATGCCAACATTAGCGCCACCAGTGCCATTTTGCACTTGAGTTTGGGTAGTTGTTTCGGTAACATTTACATTTGTAGAACCGGCATTGCTGCCCGATACATTTGTACCAACCGACACGTTTGAACCTTCATTTACTACATTGTTATTGCTAACGGTAGGTTCAACTGTACTGTAATGTACAACGGTTTGTTCAGGATCTGCTTTTGTTTCAGCAATAGATACAGCGCTAACCGGACGAACTTTATAACCCGCCTTCTTGTTCACTTTAACCGCGTACACAAATTCATGATTCTTAACCGGCTCACCACCATTCATAAAATAAATTGTTTGATCGACCGTGCCTTTTGCCTTATCTTCAAAAACGATCTTTGCTTTATAGGTTGGTTGGATCAGATCGGTTACCTTAACGTTTGTTTCGGCTTCAATATTTTGCTTTACTCCGTTAACGATTAGGAAAAATCTCTCGCCATTTTCCGAAAATACAACGAGGTTGTTTTGGGATCTCACACCTATGAAGGCCAAAACGAATAAAAAAGATAAAATTGATTTCATGATTATGTTTTTTTGGTTAGTATACCTTTCATTTACAAATGGCATGCTAGTTTTTTCGCTTTTGCTTTTTTTAACAGCTATTTACCGTATTTGCTTCCGTCGTATGCCCATTTAATGTACATCGAACCCCATGTAAATCCACCACCAAATGCTGATAGAATAAGATTATCGCCCGGTTTTAATTGTTTTTCATAATCCCATAATAAAAGCGGCAAAGTACCGGCTGTGGTATTACCATACTTTTCAATGTTCATCATTACTTTATCAGGACCAATACCCATTCGTGAAGCGGTTGCATCAATAATGCGTTTGTTTGCCTGATGTGCAACTAAAAACTTTACATCTGCAGGGGTTAAGTTGTTTTTATCCATTATTTTGGCACTTACCTCAGCCATATTGTATACAGCGTGCTTAAACACAGCCTGACCCTCCTGATATACATAATGTAAACGTTGATCAACTGTTTCGTGCGAGGCAGGCAATAACGATCCACCAGCTTTCATACGTAAATATTGCGCGCCATTTCCATCGGCGTGTAATATAAAATCCTGGATGCCATTTTCATCAGCACTTGGTTCTAACAAAACCGCTCCGGCACCATCACCAAATATCACACAGGTAGTTCGGTCGGTATAATCAATTATCCGGCTCATCATATCGGCACCAACCACAACTACTTTTTTGTATTTACCTGTTTCAATAAATTGAGAACCGGTTGCAAGTCCGTATATAAAACCCGAACATGCTGCTGAAAGATCGTATCCCCAGGCATTTTTTGCACCGATCTTAGCACAGATCAAATTTGATGTTGAAGGAAAAACAAGGTCAGGAGAAACTGTTCCGCAGATCAACATATCAATTTCTTCCGGTGTGATCCCTCTTTTTTTACAAAGCTCTAAAACCGCCTCCACACACATATCGGAAGTGGCTTTGGTAGGATCATTTTCGATATGACGTTGCTTAATGCCTGTGCGTGAAGTTATCCACTCGTCCGTTGTGTCAATAATTTTTTCAAGGTCAGCGTTAGTAACAATGTTTTTCGGAAGAAATCCGCCAACGGCCGTGATAGCTGCTTTACCCATATTAGTTAAAAAGTGTGTTTAATTTTTCGTTAAGCTTGGCATCTACTACATCTTTCGAAAGCACGATCATGTTTTTGAATGCAAGTGGGCTAGAGATACCATGGCCAATCATTACAGTAGAATTGATACCTAAAATTGGGGTTCCGCCGTATAATTCATAGTTGAATTTATCAAAATACTCATCGCTTTTTCCGCGCTTCATGATCATTCGGTAAAATGACTCCGCCGTTTTTAAAACAATGTTTCCAACAAAACCATCGCAAACAACTACGTCAACTTTATCGCCAAAAAGATCACGACCTTCCACATTTCCAATGAAATTAAAGTCTTTTGTCTCTTTCATAAGGCCATAAGCCGATTGAGCAACTAAATTACCTTTTTCAGGTTCTTCACCAATATTTAAAAGTCCAACCTTTGGATTATCAATTTTAAAAACTTCCTTGGCATAACTTGAGCCCAGCATACCAAATTGATAAAGCACATCCGGCTTACAATCGGCATTGGTTCCAACATCAAGCATGATTCCAAAACCACCGCTCAACTTAGGTAATATGGTAGTGATGCATGGGCGAATAACACCCGGTATTGCTTTTACCGAAAACATAGACCCTACTAACATGGCACCTGTATTTCCGGCACTGGAGAAGGCATCGATCTGCTTTTCTTTTAATAACTTAAATCCTACAGCAATGCTGCTTTGTTGTTTTTGCGAAAACGCTTTAGTTGGATGTTCAGCCATCTCAATTACTTCGGTGGTATGAACGTACTCAAACGCATTGGGGTCAATATTGTTCTCAGCAAAATACTTCTTTGCCACTTCGCTGTCGCCTATCAACACAATTTTCACATCCTCAGGCAAACTTTTTAATGCAAGCGCGGCACCTGCCAAACAATTCTTTGGAGCGAAATCTCCACCCATTATATCTAGACCAATTTTCATAATTTGTTTTATTCGTTAAATTTTAAGCAGCCTTTATTTTTCGCAAATAAGGGGTACCCTTTTTAGCGCAATTTAAAGTCGAAAAATACTAAATAATCCTTTAAAAGCCTTAAGAATTGTTATGAACCTTTTGACAATTTATTAAATAAAAAAAGCGGCTAAACGCCGCTTTTCAATTATTTTAAAGATTAAGCTTTCGCCTTTTCCATTACAACTTTTCCTTTGTAGTAAAGTTTTCCCTCCAACCAGTATGCACGGTGCATTAAATGAGCCTCGCCGGTTACAGAATCTTTGGTAATGGTCATGTTAGGTGCTTTGTAAGTAGCGCGACGCGAATTTCTACGCGATCGTGACAGTTTTCGTTTTGGATTTGGCATTGTTTCTTGTTTTTAATTCTTATTTAACTTTATTTTATTTAGTTTTTCCCAAAGTGGGTTATCTTCTGTGCTTTCAACCGAAGTGCTGTTCTCATTTAGCTTCTGCAACATCTCATTGTCGCATTTGAACCGTTTTTTATCAATTTCGCAAGGTACTTTTCTGGCCGGAATGGCAGTTAAAATATATTCGTATATATTCTGACTCACATTCAACTGGGTCTCACCTTCAGGTATCACCAATATTTCATCGGTACTATCCTCTGGGTTTCCGTATTTGATCACCAATTTTTCGTGACCTGAAATTGGGTAATCAAAAGCTTTCAAACACCTGTCGCAATCAATAGCAACTGTTCCAGAAAGATCAAATTCCAATTGCAATATATTGTTCTGCTTTAATAAAAAAGCTTTCACATCTACATTGGCATCATGGATCTCTGCTGCCTCCTGATCCTTAAAGAACGCTCCGGTAACCTCAAACTCAAATTCGTGATTACCAATAGACAAACCATTTGTTTTAATTATGTACTTTGTTTTGCCCATTTCCCTCAAAAAAGGGATGCAAATATAGCTTAATTATTTCATTCTGCCAATATTTTAAGCCTTTCGGTACTATTTTCGCTAAAAAACCTGTTTTTAATCGTAATCAAGCATTCGAAAAACTGTCTCTACCCCAGTTAAATCAATATTTTGGTTGAAATCTCCAAAGGCCTAAACCTTACTTTCATCAAACAAAAAACCCCTTGTTAAAACAAGGGGTTCCAAATAGGGTTATAACCGATTATTCAATCGTTCCGTTACGCTGTGCTTCTTTTTTATACTTCACTAAACGTAAGCACCAAAAAGCCAATAAAAATATAACAAAGGCAGAAATTAAAACATTTGGCATATGACCAACAGCACGCATGCCTTTAAAGATCCATTGAAAAAAACTTCCTGTTGCTTCAAAAACATCTGTCCAAGTAATAATTAATGCTCTCATGGTAGAATAATTAATAGGTATATAAAATTTTTAATTAGTATGTTTACGGGAGCAAATATAGGAAAAGATTTGAATTAAAAAAATAGTGCTTGCAAACAGTTTAAATAAGGGTTTTAGGGGTAGCTTGGTCACAATTTTAGTGCTGTATTTGCTTGTTTTCACTCTTTCCATATTTAGCGAAAATATCTCCGAAAATTACTTTTACCCAAATATCTTTTACAATTATCTCACCGCCCAAATAACTTCCAATTCCCTCATCTTTGCCATCAACCATTTGTTAGTTTTAGCAGGAATGGCTTTGGTGGCATATATCGTATCCAACGAAGAAATAGTAGATAAGCTCAACTACTTCTCCATCGTTATCTATTTGCTCATAAATGCCATGGCCTTGAGCAAAGAGAGCATCTCGCTCTTCCTTCTAAGCAACGTCGCCATTTTGTACGCGTCCTATAAAGTGTTTAATATTTACCGGGAGGTAAATGTGCTGAGTAATATTTACAATGCTTGCTTCTGGATCGCCACCACCTTATTTTTAAACATCTCCAATATTTTTATTTTCCCGGTGCTTTTTGTGGCCTTGCTTATTTTACGTCCGTTTAGTTTGCGCGAATTTACCGTAGCCGTCATTGGATTCATATCGCCAATTTTTATTTACGAATGCCTTAGCTACCTTTTTAACTTTAATCAATGGTATATTTTTGAAAGCTTAAGCGAGCTGTTCAGTAATTTTCGACTACCCATTTTAAATATCTATTTTCTTCCTTTCGTGATCGCCATTTCGCTTTTATTCCTTTTCAGTATTTTTAGCATGTTGGTTGCAGGTTTAGGAAATACGGTAAAAAAACAAAAAGCAAAAAGTATTTTTATCTGGCAACTGATATTAACCATACCGGCCATATTTACCTCAGGAATAACCTATGTTAATGTGTTTTTATTGTATGCGATCCCTTTATCGTTTTTGATCGGTGATTTTTTCTTTGGCATCAAACGCACTCGGCTTGCGAACTTTCTTTTACTGCTAACGATATTGAGTGCCCTTTTTTATTTGGTAAAAAAAACCGGAATGGCTTAAAAAGGATCTACGTTTATTTGTATGGTAAACTTCCAGTTCTTGTGTTCCGAATTAATTTCTATAATCGCGTGATCTAAGAATTCGCGTATCCATTTGCCGGATATCTTCCTGTCTAATTTGATCAGTATCTTTTTGTAATAACTGTTTTTTATGCGTGGGATCAGCGGAAACTCCGGCCCCAACAACTTTTCTTTAAAGGTTGGTCGCAGTTTGTTTGCCAGCTCCTGAGAAATAAAATTCAATTCATCGGCATTCTTTGAAATAATGTTCAACTCAACCAATCGGAAATATGGCGGATAAAAAAACGCTTCGCGTTCTGCTAATTGCGCTTGATAAAACATCTCTTGTTCATTCTGTTTAACATTCAACAAAACCGGATGTTCGGGCTGGGTAGTTTGAATGTATATTTTTCCACGGTGCTTCTTTCTTCCCGCTCTTCCCTTTAATTGAGTGATCAATTGATAAGACCGTTCAAAGCTTCTGAAGTCGGGGAAATTTAAAACCGAATCCACATTGATGATCCCAACGACACTTACATTCTCAAAATCTAATCCCTTTGTTACCATTTGGGTGCCTATTAGCAAGTCAATAGCACCGCTTTCAAAATCATCTATCAGTTGTTTATGCGCATATTTGCTTCGTGTGGTATCCAGATCCATTCGCGCAACCTTTGCGCCCGGAAACAACAACTCAATATCTTCTTCAATTTTTTCGGTACCTAATCCTTTAAAGCGCAGATCGGAACTACCACAAGCTGCACATGTTTTTGGAATGGTAGTATTGTAACCGCAGTAATGGCAGAGTAATTTATCTAAATACTTATGATAGATCATGGGCACATCGCAATTTTGACAATACGGCACCGTTGCACAATTATGACACTGAGTATAAGGAGCAAAACCTCTGCGATTTTGAAATAAGATCACTTGTTGCTTTTTTGCTAAAGCATCTTCAACCGCCAAATACAGCGGCTGCGATAAAACCCCTTTCATTTGCTGGGTTTTTTCGTAATACTTCAGGTCGCACACTTCTATTTCCACATCACCGGTATCGGTATAGGGCTTGTGCAATTCTACCAAACTATACTTTCCCTGCTGCGCATTGTAATAACTTTCTAATGTTGGGGTAGCTGTTCCTAACAAAACGTTTGCCCCGAAAAGCGATGCCAGATACAACGAACCATCACGCGCATGATACCGCGGTGCAGGGGCTTGTTGCTTATAAGAAAAATCGTGTTCCTCATCAATAATGATCAAACCTAATTTTGAGTATGGTAAAAACAATCCGGAGCGCGCAGCTAATATGATCTTGTATTGAAACCCTTCCTTGGTTGAATCTGACTGATGCAGTACGTTGTTCCAGATCTCAACACGCTCATTCTCACTAAAACGTGAGTGATAAACACCTACCATCTCGCCAAATACCATTCGCAAGCGAGTGATCAGCTGTGTGGTCAATGCAATCTCAGGCACTAAGTATAACACTTGCTTACCTTCGGCTATAGCCTTTTCGATAAGCTTGATATACACCTCTGTTTTACCGCTGCCCGTTACACCTTTTAACAATACCGTTCGCTTGTCGCTAAACGCTTTATTGATCTGCTCATACGCCTGTGCCTGCTCTGTGTTTAATTTCTTATTAAGATTCGTTCCTTTTTCAAACTGCAAACGATCTACTTCAAATTCCTTCTCAATAAATATCTCCTTCTTCACCAAAGCCGAAATAGCTGAACTTTCTGATCGCTTTGCCAATTCGCTTTTTCGAACCCAATCGGCATTCGCCCCTTTGGTAAGTTTTATCTGTAAAAAACTCATCAAGGCCTCGGCCTGTTTAAATGCTTTTTTTTCTAATTGATCCAGTACTTTTTTTAGCTCAGCTTCATTCAAATACAATTCGTTCAAGCAAATAAATGAAACTACCTTGGGTTTGTATTTATCTTTTACTTCCTCATACACTTCCACTGCGTTTTTCTTCAGCAGTTTACTTACCAAGGCTTGCGGACTCTTGATCTTTAAAAAAGTGCCTACTTCATCTAAACTCACGTTTGGGTTAGCATGCAATACCTCTATCAACTTGTGTTCGGTTTCGGTAAAAAACGAATGCTCGATCTCTTCAAAATTAAACGTCGGATTTATTTGCACATGTGAATTGCTGCTAAGCTTTAATCCGGAAGGTAATGCCACATTCATCACATCACCAGGGTTTGCGCAATAATAGTAAGCTAACCAATCCCAAAACTTTAATTGCAATGCACTTACAATTGGTTTATCATCCAAAACCGTTTCAATATATTTTGCCTGATACGTTTTTGGTGCGAGCTCATGAATGTGATAAATAATTCCGGTATAGATCTTTGATTTACCGAACTGAACCAATACTCTCTTTCCTATTTCAACTGCATCGTTTAACTCTGAAGGAACCCGATAGGTGAACTTATTAGGCACACCCAAAGGAACGATCACATCAACAAAATAGGTTGTAATACTCATTAACTCAAAATAAATGCTAAAGCAATACCAATTAACATCGAAATGATCTTTGACGGAGAATACTTATGTTCATCACTCGTTTCAAATAAAATTGCTGTTGAAATATACAAGAAGATCCCGATCACAACCGCATCTGCAATGTATTGGTAAGATATAACCTGCAAAAACTGAAAGCTATGTACCATGTAACTGAATAAAAAACCCAATGGTGCCATTAATGAGAACAAAATAAGAAAGAATACAACACTTAAAAATTTCACACCGTGTTCTTTCAATAAAGCAACAAATAAAAACGAGATCGGAATATTATGCAATACCAATCCAAAGATCAACTGGTGATTAGAGTGATCATGGTCAGAATGGGTATAAACACCCTCCGAGTGATAAACCGGTAAACCTTCTAAAAACGAATGAACCATCAAGCCAATGATGATACCATAAGGAAAATGCTTCTTACAAACGTCCGAATGATGATGACTGTGACCGTGTTCTAATCCCGTACTGAAATTTTCGATGAACAATTGTGCCGAAAAACCAACCACAATAAATAAACCAACATACTTAAAGTTATTGCTCGAATACACCTCAGGCAATAAATGCATGATGGTAGTAGAAAACAAATAAGCAGCACTAAATGCCAAAACCAACTTAAAAATATTCTGATTGAGTTTAAAGTACATGGCAAATATCCCCGTGACGATCACCGGAAGAGAAAGGGCAAGTATAGAGTTTAAGGTATTCACGCGTTATTTTCTAAAAATTAAAATTAATCTGTCAGATGTGTCTTTATTAAAGTCGTTCAATTGATAGTCTCCAAAGCACGCATTCAGTTTTAAATTGGCATGGTCGGCAAACTCCATAAAATCGGGTTTCTCAAACAAACACACCTTTTCTTCAAAAAACCGTTGTGCACCGTCTGTTTTAAACTCAATGCGTTTGATCACTTTTCCGTTATTTATTTCCTTGCTGATCTTGAATTTCACATCACATTTTTGCAGCTCAACAAAAGGCACCATGTCTCTTTTTACTTTTGTGGCATTAAAAAAATCAACTACAAACAAACCACCCGGCTTTAAGGCATTTGCAACTGTTTCAAAAACACTAAAGTTATCTTGCCTGTTATCAAAGTAACCTATGCTGGTAAATAAATTAAACACTGCATCAAAATAATTGATCCGAAAAGGCGTGCGCATATCGTGCACAAAAAAATCGAGGTTCGCATTCGCAAACTTATTGGCCTCGGTAATGCTATTCACCGACAGATCGGTGCCTGTTACATTAAAATCCAATTCATTCAATTTGATCGAATGCCGGCCTTTACCACAAGCCAAATCCCATACGAAAGCATGAGGTGCTAAGTTTAAATGTGCTGTTAGCTTTGTGATAAATTGATCTGCTTCTTGATGATCTCTATTATCGTACAACTGATGATAGTACTTCGAATCGAACCAATCCTTGAACCATTCAGAAGATGAAGATGTTGAGGATGGGCTATTCATGTTTGTATAAATTATTTTTAAAGGACATAAAGTTACTAAAAACAAAAACACCAAGTAGGATTACCTGGTGCTTTGATGCGTTTATTTAGTAAACCTTTGCTTTTACATATTGGTATGGCTCGTATTTCTTACGCTTACGCGGGTCATTGTGGTATTTAGGTCCGTTTACCTTTGAGCGGCGTTTAAACGACACGTTGGTCATATTCCCGCCTTTTTCGGCAATGGCGTTACTCAATTTCTCTACCGTTTTCTTTGCACGTGAAGATGCCAATAATTTATTGTTCTTGTAAGCATTGGTAGGCACACGCGATGCGCTTGAGTACACATCTACAATCACCTTTTTATCTTTGCTAAGATCGGCAACCTTTGTCACAAAATTCTTCCACGACTCTTCGTTCTCATCAATTTTATTTCGGTTGTATTTAAAGTAAAACTGATACTCGCCTTCCGGTAAAACATTGTCATTTGCCACAACAGCCCCCGAAGTGCTTTCATCTATCACTAAGATCTTTTTAATAACAGCTTTCCCCTTTAATTTATTGGTGGTAAAGCCAGTCATTTCTGATACTTTATTACCGCTTAAAGCCGACAATTCATACTTCAAGTCGGTATCTAAAGGAATATTCTTAAGCGTACCACTTTCATCGGTCATACCTTCAAACTTCTGTCCATTCGCATCAACCAAGGTCACATTCGCATTGCTGATCGGCTTTTTCTTTTTGTTCCTCACAAGCACCTCTAAACTCAATTCGCTTGCAACAGCTGCCTTTTTTTCGAGGTAAAACACCTGATTAAATACCTTTGGTGGAACAGCGCCTTTGGTGCTAACATTAACGAGCTCACTTTTCTTATCATTCAACTCAGCCGAGATCTTGTAAATATTTTCAGCAGCCAACACAATACCGTCAAAACGACCACTTGCATTTGTTGGATACTCTTTTGATTTACCATCCGCATCGGTTACAATAACCTTTGCATTCTCGATCGGGTTCTTTGTTTTGCTATTATCCAGCACAACTGTATTCAATACAAAATCCTTGGTCTTGGCTTTGATCTTACCCAATAACTTAACTGGCTCTAGGCTCACCTCACGCTTAATTTCTTTGTAAGCAATTTCGTTGCTCACAAAAACATCTTCGCTGTAAAATTCATTTCCGGCAGGGGCGTTGTATGAAAAGGTGTATTCTCTGCCCGGAGGTAAAATAGTAGTGAATGTACCATTGTTTAATTTCGGACGATATGTACCAACGATCTCCCCGGTAGCTTTATCTTTCACAATTACAACCAGATCTTCTGGTAATTTTTCGCCAAGTGAAGGAACTATTTGTCCTTTAAATAAAGCTAACGGTTTTTCACGTGCATCTGGTATGGTAACAATGTAAATATCTTTCTCACCCATACCACCTTCTTTAGCTGAGGAAAAGTATCCACGTTTACCATCCGGAGAGGTAACATAAAACACATCATCATCTGTTGTATTGATCGGATAGCCCATATTGGTCACATCCGAAAATTGATTGTTCTCATCCAGTGTTGCAAACATAATATCAAAACCACCCATGGTCTTGTGCCCGTTTGATGCAAAAAAGAACGTGGTCCCATCCGGATGGATGAAGGCGCCATCTTCATCGTACTCGGTATTTATCACTGGTCCCATATTTAGGGCTTTACTCCAGGCACCGGTTGGTAATTTCACGCAACGGTAGATATCTCTTCCTCCATAACCACCCGGGCGGTTTGAAACGAAGATCAGGGTATTACCATCGGAACTTAAACAGGCGTGTGACTCCCAATACTTAGTGTTTACATCTGTTCCAAAATCTTTCAAAGGACTCCAATCATTTCCATCGAAGGTGCTGTAATAAATATTTCCTCCCATTCCATCACCACCATCACGGTATAACATGAGTGTTTGCCCATCCGGAGAAAGGTTAATGGCGGCTTCCATGCCATTGCCGTTAATATTTTGCGACAAAGGTTTGGGTGAACTCCAGAACCCATTATCATCTTTGTAACTTACAACCACATCCTCATTGTAATTTCCATTCTCATCTTTTAAGCCACCGGTTGAACTCGGACGTCGGGTTGTATAGATCAATGTGCGCTCATCAGCACTTAAAACCGGGCTGTAATCGGGATAAGAGCTATTGATGCTATCACCTAAATTGGTGATTTGCACATTTAACGGTACCTCAATGATCTCTTTAGCAAAATTAGTAGTAGCCTTATCGCGTGCAATGGTTTTATTCCATTCTTTATCTTTTTCGCCAATATACTTCTCAAACAAACTATATTGAACTAATGCTTCATCAAATTTATAATTTACATGAAGTGCCTGAGCATAATAAAAATGGGCTAATGGCGGTGCGGTGGACTCTAACGGATCATCTAGGTTACAATTTTTGTTTACCTTTTGAACGGCATTCTCTAAATAGGCTTCTGCTCGAGCTTTATTATTCAAAGTGTTTAAATAACAAATACCCATATTGTAATTTAAATTGGCGTTTTTGGGATCAATTTTAAATGCTTTTTCGTAACTGATGATCGCCAAATTATAGTTCTCTTCCAATAACAAATAATTTCCTTCCAACATATAATCTTTATATGTTGTTCCAGAACTTACCTGCGCTTTAATTTGAGTTAAAGCGGTGATAAATAAGACGATAAGTAGTTTTTTCATAACATTTTGCAATCAACAAATGTATGTTTTTTTTTGATAAAACCTAGAAATATGCCGGAAATAGAACGTTAAAAAACAAGGTTGTTCTTGCTTTGTAATTTGTCGGGTATGATCTCATGAACCTGCTGTATGCAAGGGATCTGTTTTAAAAGTGTGAACACTTTGTATTGTTCATGTATGGCATTCTCGCCTTTTAAGAGTAAAAAATAATCGGTTCGCGGGAGTTCGCTGATCAGCAGAGCCGTTTCTTCAAACACCTGTTTGGTTGAAGTAAAAAGATCGTAGTCGGACTCCTTTTGTTTATGCGACTTGTAATTGCTTTTATTAGGCACTAAAAAATATTCTAGGCCTAACTCCTCGTCGATGTATTGAAATAGCGAAAACTCAAACAGATCTTGCTTCTTTAAATTAAACTTTAAGGTTTGTTCCAGGTTCAGATCGATGCAAAGTGTATTATTGATATTATTTACGATCACATATTGATTTTCCATACTGGACAATCCGATCAGCACAAAATCAAAAAGATTGGCATCGCTATGTAAGGTGTATTTAGCCATTACTGATCTTATCTAGTGCCAATTGTGCGGCTTTTTGTTCGGCAATTTTTTTACTGAAATGTTCAAAAGGCTCGTAGCTTGTTTCGTTGATCACCACATTCACTCGGTAAAATTTTGTTTTGCCTTTTGGTAATTCTTCCACAGCATTATACGAAAGATCCAATTTATTCTTCTGACAATAGATCTGTATCTGACTTTTGTAATCCGTATCCGAGTTCACTAATTCATCCAGATCCACATGAAGCTTCACGATCTTTTGAGTAACAAATCGGGTTGTTTTTTCATAGCCCAGATCCATATACATAGCGCCTATCATGGCTTCAAAGGCATCGCCATAAGCACTTGATTTTAATTTATCTTGTTTAGAAAGATTTGTTTTCAATATGGAGTCGAGTCCGAATTTTAAAGCTAACTGATGTAAGTGCTGACGATTCACAATTTTACTGCGCAGTTGCGTTAAAAAACCTTCGTTCTTGTTCGGGTACTTTTTAAAAAGAAATTCGCCGATGATAGCGCCTAATATAGCGTCGCCTAAAAATTCCAAACGCTCGTTATTATAGGTAGACAAAGGTTTTTTTACACCTTTGCTGCTATGCAAAAATGCCTGTTTATACAGTTCAATGTTTTTTGGATTGTAACCGGTAATGTTTTTTAGAGAAGTTGCAAGATCTTTGTCTGATACAGTTTTAAATTTAAAAAAAGGTATAAAACGCTTTATCAAAATTTTAAACGTATTTCTTTACAATAAACGCTGCATTGTGACCACCAAAACCAAATGTATTACTAATAGCAACATTCACAACACGCTCCTGTTTTTTATTAGGGGTAAGGTTTAATTTTGAGTCAATTTGTTCATCCAAATTCTGTACGTTGATGGTTGGAGGAACAACATTGTTTTGAACTGCCAATATGGTAGCAATGGCTTCAATAGCACCTGCTGCACCAAGTAAATGACCAGTCATGCTTTTGGTTGAACTGATGTTCATTTTATAAGCATTTTCGCCAAAAACTTCTTTTATGGCTTTTAATTCTGCCACATCACCAAGCGGGGTGCTGGTTCCGTGTGTATTAATGTAATCTACTACTGAAGGATCCATGTGGGCATCCGCCAAAGCGCGGCGCATCACCAAAATAGCTCCTAATCCATCAGGATGTGGGGCTGTGATGTGATGTGCATCGGCACTCATACCGCCACCTACTATTTCACCATAAATTTTTGCACCACGTGCCAATGCATGCTCTAATTCTTCCAGAACCACAGCGCCTGCACCTTCACCTAAAACAAATCCGTCTCTATCTTTATCATAAGGACGAGATGCTGTTGTAGGATCATCATTACGGGTACTCATTGCCTGAACAGCATTAAAACCCCCAACACCACTTTCGTTGATAGCAGCCTCACTACCACCGGTGATAATGGCGTTTGCCTTACCCATGCGGATGTAATTAAATGCGTCAATTAAAGCGTTTGTTGATGAAGCACATGCTGAAACAGTTGTAAAGTTAGGGCCTCTGAAGCCAAAACGAATAGAAATGTGACCACTGCAAATGTCGGCGATCATTTTCGGAATAAAGAAAGGATTAAAACGAGGTGTACCATCACCTTTGGCAAAAGCAAAAGTCTCGGTTTGGAATGTATCTAAACCACCAATACCGCTGCCCCAAATAACACCCACTTCGTTCTTGTCAATTCCTTCAGCATCAATTCCACTGTCTGCAACAGCTTGAACACTTGCTGCAATTCCGTACCATGAATATGCATCAAGTTTACGGGCTTCCTTCTTATCAAAAAAATCGTCGGGATTAAAGCCTTTAACTTCACATGCAAAACGCGTTTTGAATTTAGATGCATCAAAACGTGTAATAGTTGCCGCGCCACTAACGCCATTTATTAAGTTATTCCAATATTCGGTAACACTGTTACCTAATGGAGTAACGGCACCAAGCCCAGTAACTACTACACGTTTTAACTGCATATTAAATTAATTTTTAGCGTTCGATTCAATATAAGCAATTGCATCACCAACAGTTCCGATCTTCTCAGCTTGCTCATCAGGAATAGCGATATTGAATTCTTTTTCAAATTCCATAATTAACTCTACTGTATCTAATGAATCAGCTCCTAAATCGTTTGTGAAACTTGCTGTAGGTGTTACTTCTTTTTCATCAACGCCTAATTTATCAACGATGATTGATTTTACTTTGTTTGAAATGTCTGACATTTTAATAGTTTTTAAATTTGGCACAAAATTAATTATATCCTCTATAAATCAAAATATGATTGAGAGCGCGGATTCAATTTTTTAACAAAAATATAAACTAAATAAAATCAATTGAGTATTAACTGATTGATTATGAACAAATAAAAACCGCCCCAACAGCATTATTGGGGCGGTTTATTTGTTAAGAAGTTTTTTTAACCACTGGTCTTGGTCGGTGATGCCTGTGATGCGCATTTGGTGTAATTTTAACGTTTGACACCTTTCTTTCATCCTCGCGCATGAAATAATGGTGCAGTACTTTTCCAATGATACCAACCCCAATCACCCCCAATAAGATGTAAATACTACTTAAATGGGTGCCTTCGTTTCCTATGTATTTGTTAAATTTATCACTTAAGCCGGCATGGCCAGCGTTGCTTAACAGCATGAGGCCCGTAAGGATGGTGCCTGCTATGAGCTTATGTTTCTTGTTTTCCATAACATTAATTTTTAGTTAAACAATCAATTAATTACGTTTCTTATTAGTGTTAACGCAATTAAAGTGCCAAAGGTTGAGTAAAATTTATTTTTTTATTGAGTTTTTTATGCGTATATTTGCTCTCGTAAAATAGCAATTGATTAGTGAGGGGACCAACGTCCCCTCTTTTATTGAGAAAAATTTTGATCACAAAAGAACACATATTAGCATTAGCTCAAGAGCACTTTAAGGAAACAGACAAGTTTGTTACCAAGATAAACGTGAGCACCGGTAACCACATTGAAGTATTCATTGATGGTGATACAGCAGTAAGCATAAAAGACTGTGTTGGCCTGAGTCGTTTTATTGAAGGAAGTTTTGATAGGGATAAAGAAGATTTTTCACTGGAAGTAAGTTCGCACGGCGCAGCAAATCCATTGATCAACTTCCGTCAATATAAGAAACACTTAGGTAAAACCTTTGAAGTGAAACTAAACAACGACACTATACACGAGGGAGAACTGGTTGAACTGAACGAAGAAGGCTTAACTTTAAAGTACAGCGTGCGTGAGAACAAACCGCTAGGAAAAGGAAAAATTACAGTAGAGAAACAAGATAGAATACCATTTAACACAATAAAAGAATCAAAAATTAAACTTAAATTTTAAAAAAAACAAAGCCATGGAAAGCTTAAATCTGATTGAATCGTTTTCGGAATTTAAAGAAACAAAGAATATTGATCGTGCTACATTAATGAGCATTATTGAAGATGTTTTTAGAAATATGCTGATAAAAAAGTATGGTTCCGATAAAAACTTTGATATCATTGTAAACCCAGATAAAGGTGACGTTGAGATATATAAGAACAGACAAATTGTAGATGATGAATTTGCTGAAGATTCATTTGATTACGATGAGAACAAACACATTAGTTTATCTGACGCCAAAAAAATTGAGCCAGACTTTGAGATCGGTGAAGATGTTTCAGAAAAAGTTGACCTGGAGTATTTCGGTCGCCGTGCCGTATTAGCTGTTCGTCAGAACCTAGTACAAAAGATCCTTGAACTTGAGAAAAGCGAGATCTACAATAAGTACAAAGAAAAAGTTGGCGATGTTATTACTGCCGAAGTTTATCAAGTATGGAAAAAAGAGATCATGTTGGTGGATGATGAAGGAAATGAATTATTACTTCCTAAAACTGAGCAGATCCCATCTGATTTCTTTAAGAAAGGCGATACATTAAAAGCGGTAGTATCAAAGGTTGACCTAAAGAATGGTACACCTTCTATCGTAATGTCACGTACATCACCTGCTTTCCTTGAGCGTTTGTTTGAAACAGAAGTGCCAGAGATATTTGACGGTTTAATTACCATTAAAAAAGTAGTAAGAGAGCCTGGTGAAAGAGCTAAGGTAGCGGTTGAAAGTTATGATGACAGAATTGACCCGGTTGGTGCTTGCGTTGGTATGAAAGGTTCACGTATCCATGGAATTGTTCGTGAATTAAAGAACGAAAACATTGACGTGATCAACTTCACTACAAACCCAAGTTTATTTATCCAGCGCGCGTTAAGTCCTGCTAAAATAACTACCATCAAAATTGATGAAGAAAATAAAACAGCAGAAGTATTCTTACGTCCTGATCAGATCTCTTTAGCCATTGGTAAAGGCGGATACAACATCAAATTAGCTGGTAAATTAACCGGTTACGAAATTGATGTGTTCCGTGATACGGATATTGAAGATGTTGAAGACGTTGACTTGGATGAATTTACAGATGAGATCGAAGCAGACGTGATCGAGAAATTGAAATCGATCGGTTGTGATACTGCAAAATCAGTATTAGAATTAAGCGATGAAGAGATCAACAGAAGAACAGGTATTGAAGTAGATACCATTGCAGAAGTGCGCAGTGTATTAGCTTCAGAATTTGAAGATTAAGCGGAAGTGATCTCCGGAATAAGATCACCATTATTAGAAACTTAGAATAGGAAATACAAATATGTCAGACGGAGCAAAAACACTTCGATTAAGCAAAGTAGCAAAAGAATTCAATCTTTCGTTGGGAAAGATCGTGGAATTCCTTGCTTCAAAAGGGATCAAAGTTGATAATAATCCCAATGCTAAAATTGGAGATGAAGAATACTCTCATTTGCTAAAGGCATTCTCAAACGACAAATCGGCACGTGAAGAAGCGGAGCAGGTTTCGCAAACCATTACAAAAGTAAAACGCGAAACCATTGTTTTAGATGATGTTAAAAAGGCAAAAAAAGGTGAGGAAGATGCAAAAGAAGTGGTGATAACCGACTTAACGCCTTCTAAAGCAGTTGTTGAAGAAAAAACTGAAGATGTAGCTGCAGAAAAAACCAAAGCAAAGGCCACACAAGAAGAACCCGAAGTTGTTAAACAGGAAACTGAAAGCAAAGAAGGACCGAAAGTGTTAGGGAAATTGGATCTGGATTCAATGAATCTGAAAACCAAACCAGACAAAAAAGCAAAGAAAGAAGAAAGCAAGCCTGAGAAAACCACTTCAAAAGGAAAGAAAAAACAAACCGAAGAAGTGGAAGAGATTACTCCAACTGTGGAAGCGATTGAAACACCGGTTGTGGTTGCTGAAATACCGAAAGAAGAAGTTCAGATCGAGCACATCGAAACAAAATTTGAAAAACTAGAAGGTCCAAAGATCTTAGGTAGAGTAGAACTTCCGGTTGCCAAAGAAACACCTAAAAAAGGTGAAAGCAGTTTTGCTTTAGAAAGAAAAAAACGCAAGCGTATCAAAAAAGGCGGCTTAAGCGAAGAAGAAATAAAGAAAGTTGGGACTGAACAGGCAAAAATCGCGAAGGAAAGAGCCAAAGAAAAATATGGTGATCCGAAACACAAAAAACCTGCATTCGGAAATCAAACAGCTGCTAAACCACGTCATGAATTAACGGAAGAAGAGATCCAGACTCAGATCAAAGAAACTCTCGCACGCTTAAGTCAGAAAGGTTCTAAATCACAGTCGTCAAAAAATCGTCGCGACAAACGTGATATCGTTCGTGAACGTATGGCTGAAAAGCAAGAACAGCTTGATGCAGACAAAAAAATATTGAAGGTAACAGAATTCGTGTCGGCTAATCAATTAGCTACCATGATGAATGTACCGGTAAACCAAATTATTGCAACCTGCATGAGTTTAGGTTTATTTGTATCCATCAATCAACGTTTAGATGCAGAAACGATTGCGATCGTTGCTGAAGAATTTGGATTCCAAACTGAATTCGTATCGGCTGAAGTTGTAGAAGCGATTGAAGAAAAAGAAGAAGAAAAAGGAGAAGATATTGTTGGTCGCCCACCTATCGTTACCATCATGGGTCACGTTGACCATGGTAAAACCTCTTTACTCGATTATATTCGTAAAGCAAATGTTGTAGCAGGTGAAGCCGGTGGCATCACGCAACACATTGGTAGTTACAACGTAAAATTAGAGAATGGGAAATCGATCACATTTTTAGACACCCCGGGTCACGAAGCGTTTACCGCCATGCGTGCGCGTGGTGCTAAAATTACCGATATTGTTATTATTGTGGTTGCTGCCGATGATAGTGTGATGCCTCAAACAAAAGAAGCCATCAATCATGCACAAGCAGCTGGAGTACCAATGGTGATTGCGATCAACAAGATCGATAAACCGGGTGCTAACGCAAATAAGATCAAAGAAGACTTAGCTCAATTAAACGTGTTGGTTGAAGACTGGGGTGGTAAATTCCAATCTCAAGAAATTTCGGCTAAGACGGGTTTAAATATTGAACTGCTTTTAGAAAAAGTATTATTGGAAGCGGAAGTTCTTGACTTGAAAGCCAATCCAAATGTGAGAGCATCTGGTACGGTAATTGAGGCCAAGTTAGATAAAGGCCGTGGACACGTAGCTGATATCATTGTTCAACGTGGTACCTTAAAAGTGGGTGACATTATTGTTGCCGGCGGATATAGCGGACGCGTAAAAGCAATGAACAATGAGCGTGGCTTACCAATTAAAGAAGCAGGCCCATCTATTCCGGTTCAATTATTAGGATTGAATGGTTCGCCAACAGCTGGTGATAAATTTAATGTGATGAGTGATGAACGTGAAGCACGTGAATTGGCAAACAAACGTTTACAATTACAACGTGAGCAAGGTATCAGAACTCAAAAGCACATTACATTAGATGAGATCGGAAGACGTTTAGCCATTGGAGATTTTAAAGAATTGAACGTTATCGTTAAAGGTGACGTGGATGGATCAATAGAGGCTTTATCGGATAGTTTATTAAAATTATCTACAGATAAGATCGCTGTGAACATCATTCATAAATCAGTTGGTGCTATTAGTGAGAACGACGTGATGTTGGCTTCTGCCTCTAACGCGATCATTATTGGTTTCCAAGTTCGTCCTTCGGTTGCTGCACGTAAATTAGCAGAAGTTGAAGAGATCGATATCCGTTTATATTCGATCATTTACCAGGCAATTGACGAGATCAAAGCTGCGATGGAAGGAATGCTTTCACCAGAATTTGAAGAAAAGATAGTTTGTAATATCGAGATCAGAGAAGTATTTAAAGTAAGTAAAGTTGGAACCATTGCAGGTTGCTACGTATTAGACGGTAAAGTAATGCGTAACACAAAGATCCGTGTTATCAGAGACGGAATTGTAATTCACCAAGGCACATTAGGATCGTTGAAACGATTCAAAGACGATGTGAAAGAAGTGAATGCCGGTTACGAATGTGGTTTAAACATTGATAAATTTGAAGGCATGCAAGTTGGAGATATTATTGAGGGGTATGATATGGTTGAAATTAAAGCAAAGTTGTAGGAAGTTAGATTTAAGAAGTGTGATTTAAGAACGAGAGTTCATACTTTTTAGATCCACAATCTTCAATCTTACTTCATTATGGGGGATTAGCTAGCCCGATTCGCCGCAGCGAACTATCGGGATGGCAAAATGTCAAAATAAAACAATACCGCCTGCGCTCAGGCTTCGGCGGTTAAAAGGGGGATTAGCTCATTTGGCTAGAGCGCTTCGCTGGCAGTGAAGAGGTGATCGGTTCGAATCCGATATTCTC
>JAULBW010066719.1:0-41810 GCA_032358265.1 Vaucheria bursata
AGTGTTGCATTTGAGAAGTGATCTCACTTCTTGCAACACAGGTTAAGAATAATATACCTGTTCCAGGCTGTTACTCTTTTGTGTTGTTCTCTTGTGTCCTCATCTCTAGTCTTTGCATCTTTACAAGGATGAACTTTGTAAATATGATAGGCCAACCTTTATTGAGGATTATTACTTAATGACCGTTTGTATTGACAATCATATTTCTGAGCACCATGTTGAGAAAAAGCAGAATTGCAACTACAGACTTCAGAATATCAATACCTTACCCATGAAGAATTGGGATATGGTGACACCAGATTTAGATGCTATAGATGTCAATAGTAGTTATCAGAGGGCTGAAATATTTCATGAGGAGCAGCAGTGTTGTATTGATGAAAATCTGTTTATATTGTGGAGCATCAGGCCATTTGATTAATACTTGTGCTAAGCATTCCAGTTGGTCTAAGTCTGGAGCACTAGGTAATAATCAAACTACATTAAAGTATTGCGATAATAATTATTTTGCTGATTATGAAAACTGATTATGCATTTCATTTAATTTTATATCCACAGAGATGATTATTCAAATGCCTGCACTATTAGATTTGGGATGTGAATGTAGTATGATTTCTGAGCCATTTGTTCACTCAAATAAATTGCCCACTCAAACACTTGAGAGATTGGTTAGCTTTGAGATCATAGGTGGGTCACCTCATCTTTCTGGAAATCTCAAGAAACTGGCATTATGCAATATACGGGTCCATAATGTGGAGTTCAAACAAACATTTTTTATTGTGGCAAGGAAACAACACAGTACAAAATCAACTACACAAACTAAGTCAAATTATTCTAGCACCCAGACTACTACTGTTACTATTATTGATGTAGTACTAATTGCAAGTATTTACTACTAAACATACAACAATGTATTTGCCCCAGTACTGAGAATGTTAAGAACCATTGCTTGGTTCAAACCCGTGCAACTAAATCTACTCAAGTCCTAACACCCCAACTATGATAGCAGCAAAAAAATCTAAATCATACAAAATTGGAATTGAGTATGTTTTCAGTAATGCTGTTTTTTTAACTTAAATGGTGACTTTCTTAAAGATAATTCTGAGTTTGTTGATAATTTTAATATAATGGAAATGGATAAAACTCAAAAGATGTTGCCTTCTAAGTATCGTCAGTGCTGATCAGTTTTTCTAGAAACAATTCAGAATTATTGTCCCAGCACTTTAAATGCAATATTGCTGTTGACATCATTGGAAACAAAGATTTTCACTGGGAACCAGTTTATTCTCTTTCTGACCCAAAGTAAAAAATTTTCAAGAAATATATCAATAAGAATTTATAGAAAGGTTCTATTCATCCATCATCATTTCCAGCTGGTGCTCCATTACTTTTTGTCAAGAAGAAAAGTGGTGAGCTTTGTCCTGTCATTTGTTATTGTGGATTAAATGTAATAACAGTTAAGAATCACTATCTGTTGCCACTTATTCATAAAATGTTACATCACTTTGCAAGTGCTCACTATTTACAAAAATTGATCTGAGGGGGATATACAGTCCTTTTAGTATAAAAGGTGACAATTGGAAAACAGCCTTTTGATGTTGATATGGACACTTTTAGTATTGTGTAATGCCTTTTGGGCTGACCAATGTACTGGCAGTTTTTCAATGTTTGATGAATGACATCCTTTGTACATTCCTTGATATATTCTGTGTGGTTTATTTAAATAATATTTTGATATATTTAAATAATGTTTTGATTTATTTTGATCATATGTCAAATCATATTGAATATGTGTAAAGTTTTTGGCTGCTTGAAACAAAACTTTTTGTACACCAGACTCAAAAAACTTATATTTGGTGTCACATTTGACTTTTTTGGATTTATAGTATCAAACTAAGGTATTGGTGTGGATAAACTGTAAGTTGAAAGTATAATGCACTGACCCCTTTAACGAATATAAATCTTTGCACTCTTTTCTTGGTTTTTCAAACTTTTAATGGCAGTTTGTCCCAAATTTTACTAAAACTGTGATGCTTTTATTCAACCTGTTGAAGAAATATTCTAGGTATGCATGGTCTGAAGACTATGAAACTGCTTTTAGTCAACTTAAAACAGCCTTTACTTTAGCTTCAGTTTTAAGGCACCCCAATACTTGCTGTCTTTTTATAGTTAAAATAGATGCTTTTAGCTTTGCAATAGGTGGAGTTTTCTCTCATGATCATAATAAAACACTTCATTCTGTGGCATATTATTCATACTAGCTCTCTGCTCCCAAAATCAGCTATGAAGTTCATGACAAAGAGTTACTTGCCATTGTCACTTATTTCTATCGGTCACATTCATTTTTACTAAGTAATCCAGAGCCTTACTGTTTATACAAACTATCAAAATCTTCAGTATTTTTCATCATCCCAAAAGTTAAGTTGACAAAAAGCTTGTTGGTCCTTAATTTTTGCTGATTCCAATATCCAGTTTGTTTATAGACATAGCCTTGAGGGGGAAAGCTCAATGCACTAAGCCATTGGTCTGATTATTTATTACACAAATTGGATCAGCAAGTTTCAGGTCAAAACCAAGTATTACTATCAAAAGAAAAATTCTTAGTTACAGCTTTATTGGTAGAAAAACCTTTAACTTTACTGGATGAGTTAAAGTTAGCACAAGTGCAGGATGAATCATTGATGGAGTTGTAGCATAAAACTGGTTTTAATATAGAAGATGATTTTTTGGCTTATCATGGGTGTACTGTAATACTTAGGGTACTGAAAACCAGGTTTCTTGAAATATGTCATGATTCACCAGTGACAGGATACTCCAGTACTTGTAAAACATTTGAAGCATTGATTTTTCATTTTGGTGGCCTACATGTTGAAGGGGTTGCAAAGCATATGTGAAGTCCTGTGATGTCTGTGCAAGAGCAAAAGTAGATGACAAGAAGCCTGCTGAATTGCTAGTACCTTTACCAATACCGCTGCAACCACGGTTTTTAATATCAATAGACCTCATTACAGATCTTCTGTTGTTGAAGATATAGATTCAAATTTAGTTACATAAGATAGGCTTGCAAAAATGGCACATTTTAGTTCATGATCAAAAACCATGTTTTTCTGAAAGTTAGCAGATATATTTTTTACCATACTGTTTGTCTGCATGGTTTTCTAACCAATATTGTTTTCAATCATGATCTTGTACTTGTATCACAATTCTGAAGTTTGTCACTGGAAAACTATGGAATATCACAAAGTATTTAATGTCCATACTATTTATAATCTGATGGACAAACTGAACATGTTAACCAGTACTTAGAACAATACCTATGTGTGTACTATGACTATAAGCAAACCAATTGAGTGAAGATTTTAGCACTTGTAGAATTGTGCTGCAACTTGCAGTTTCATTTGGCTATAACAATATCCCCGTTTCAAGCAACGTAAGGTTACAAACTCCCTCCAGAAAGGTCAGCCAAACTGATTCCAAAATCTCTGTCATCATTTAAAGAATGTTTATCCAAGTTGAAGAATAATATTAACATGGTTTGTGAAGAACTGAAACTGGTTCAAGAATTGTCAAAGAAGTTTGCCAATCAAAAGCATTATTTTGAGTTATTTGAGGTTAGTGATAAAATATTTTTGAACTGCTAGAACATGAAGATCACTTGTCTCATTTCTGTAGTTAAACTTAAAAAAGATTGGATCACTTTGAGTTGAGAAAAAGATTAATTCAGTTGCTTATTATTTAATATTTCCAAAGAGTATGTAAATAATCCATAGCATATTTCATATATCCCTGTTGTCTTTATGTAAACATTTATACCCAGAGAAGATATTGTCAAAACCCCCCATATATTATCATCGATAGATCCAGAGACCTGTTTAAAGTTGAAGATTTATTGGACATTATGAAGGAACATGGTAAATTCCAGTTTTTAGTTTCATGGCAAGGCTATTCAGCAAAAGACAGTAGTTGAGAGGCAGAAGAGAACTTATACAACTGCAAAAAGCTTGTTAAAGATTTTAAGAATCATAAGTCTAAGATAAAGTCAGCAGCTTGCAGGGCAACTGTTAGGATTGCTACATCCAATAAAAGCTAAAAATTAGTTAAATAGGATTATTTAAACAGTGGCAAGTCATTATCTAACTTGAACTATAAAATATACTGATTAGAAGATTCACTTCTAATTATGCAAGTAACCTTAGTGGTTTTTTGATTCAGTCTTATAAATATACTCTATATTGTAGTTCCTGCCTTGTCTTGTTATTGCTCATTCATTGTTTTGTCTTGTCTATTAAAGCTTAAAACTGAATCTGTTGAGTTATTTGCTGAGACTAACAACAAGAGACACAACGTTGATATTCTTGTAGGCTGATGACTTCTAGATTATCAGTTGCCTTTCATTTGCAGTACCATTCATTAGGATTACTTTTTGTAAAGAAAACATCATGTCTAGTTCCTTTACATCCAAATTTTTCTTTCCTGTAAAGCCCTCTTAGTTAGAAATGTAAAATGTAACAGGAACAAGAAAACTGTAACAGAATGTGTACATTATATGCTAACTTGTGTTGATGGAAGTGAGAAAATCTTTTCAATACAACAAGAAATGTTACTCCCCTGGTATTCCACTTACTAAAACTCCTATTCCCATAATCTAAATTGAAACTTTTATCATCATAATCCATACTAAAACATTATCATAGCTTCAAAATATACTTACTGTAGCTACAAAATAGAATTAACCCTTGATGGAGTTAATTTCTAACACACTTATAGAAGATACTGTAAGTGACATAGCTATCAAGGCTATAATTTTTTTTACTTTTCATCAAAAATTAATTCTCTTATTAAAAACTTGATTTCTGATATGCGACTAGTGACTGCCATGGAAGAAGTAACTTTTTTTGTCTCTTTTACTAAATGAGCAAATCAATTTCATTGCATTGGAATGGTAATTAGAGATTTTGGTACTTTTAGATATTGTAAAAATTTTGCTCTGGCTATTACCACTACCAGCAAAACAATTTTTGATTTGATGCAGGTAACAATACTGTGTCTGAGAAAAGTACTGCCAAACATATTGGCACATGCACAACTATTGTCCTAGTACAAACTAGCACTGGTGTAGTTAGATATCTCACTTTCTGAAAAGTTCATCTAGTCTTTGGTCAATCAACCAGTTTGATTTCAATGTGATGGTCTTGCATGCTGGGAGCAGGTTTAATCACTTCTTACAAATCTATGGTAGAGCATAACTTCCATTTGTTACCCTTGCAATTTGGAAATAGCTTAATAATCATACTTACATTTCCTTTTATTGAGCATATTGCCCTCTAGGCAACTGTTGTAAATTATGCCTCACACTGGCATTGTGAATTGAGTCATACAAAATTCATATATATATATATATATATATATATATCTGTATATTGCATGGCAATGTAAATACTCTTTTTACCTTTGATGTTTCAGACATCATCAACTAAGAGATATGTTAGCTAAATGAAAGCAAACATCTTCTCTATATCAAGGTATTACATAAATTTTCAACCACTAAGAGTAAAGAATTTCTAGTTTTTACAGGAAAGTCATATAATTTTGCTTTTGGCCAATACTTTTATGTGACATGCCTTACGTATGACTACACTTATAGTTTTGCCTTCCCATTACATTATGAGCTTGAGACTGTGAACCATGATACTCACTGTTGTCAATCTGATGAGAGCACAAAGTTATCACTTGTTTAGCTCAGCACCCACAATGCAACTTTTAATTTTTATAGGTTAGAGCATGTTTTAGGTGGATGAGACAACAAGTATTTAATATGTAATGGTGATTGGGGCATGCAATACTAGTACCTTGGTAGTGTGTTTGAGTTAATGCAGTGGTATAAGTTAGGGTACCTAGGCTATTGCTTTGATATTTTTATGCTCAATCATATTTAAATACAAAAGCAGACCAGATATTGGGTTTTTAGTGAGAGACAACAAGAATAAGAGACAACTTCAGACAGAGCCTTTTTTTAAAACTGCATGTGCACCTTGATAGCTCATTCTCTTTTTTCTGGAACCTGACTCTATAGCTAGTAAGGGGCTATCATATTATCACAGTTACATGGTTTAGGAATAACTTTATTTACTACAAAATTCCAAATTTGTTTCTTTAAATTTATGACACAACTTCATCTTTGAATGGAAATTAGTATACTTTATTTAAAGTACAACTTAATTTTCAATACTAGAACTTAAAATTTTTAGTTTTATTTTCTAATCACTCCTTTTTTCTCTTGCACTGGCAAAAGAATTACCAACTTTGAGGCAATGTACTTGTCAGAATTTTTATATATTACTGCTCTAATTCTCCATTACAGTTCATGATCCATGACCCGTTGTATCCGTCAATATCTTTTGTGAATCATTTCTTAATTTATTCTCATTCTATCCGTCTATCTGTGACTCTCCAGGAATCTGTTCTACAAACCCAACAGTTCATTCCATAAAGTTTCTTCACCAATATTTTTGATTTACTTGCAATCACAGCATTTCTTGCATCACTGACTGAAATTGGAATTTTTTTTGGTTTCCCATAAACTTCTTTGCATTTTTGAAGAGGCTCTTTAGAATTCTATAAACAATTGTGTGTTTGGCTTTCCTCAAATCACTTCACTTCTATACTCCTCCCAGCAGAAGTATGCTTATTCTAGCAACATGCTCCCATAGCATGTGATAAGTAGCAGTCTATAATAATAATATATTCTTTTGTTTTACCATTTTTTTTCTTGTTTGCTTTCTTCAGATTGTGAGTATATTAATAGTGCATTGTATACTTTAATCTTTTCTCCCTTTCTTTTTCTAAGAGTACCTTCTAGCACATTAGATCAAATTTTGTCTCTTGCTAATTTATGATATTTGAGATTTAATTTTTTTCCTTACTTTATGCCTTGTTTCCTTACCTGCTTCATTGTGCATCTTCTATCATTTGCCTGCCTTGCCGCGATTCTAATGTTGTGACAACTTCTACATCCTACTTTTTCCTACAGTTAATTACTATATATATTGTTGAAAATACTTTACGTCATCATGCCATGAATAAAACATTTATATTTCATGTGTATCTACCGCTAAACAGAAATAAGCGAAATTCCTCTCCTTTTTGTTCAAATTATTGAAATGTTTTCACAGACAAATAATTACAAAGGTTGCATTGAAATTGTAAGCAAATATACAGAGTGTAAACCTATGAATTGTTAAATGCGGATTAACAAATTTCGGTTCTTTCGGAATAGAATGTTAAATGGTAAGACACTCCTACAGATATGGATTATAGTGCGGTATGAAAACTAACATGAATGACATATTGTACATAACTTAGTGGCATTGTAACCAAGCACATAATTGCACTATGACCCTTGCCCTAAAATGTTGAGACTATCAATGGCATGAGAAATACAATTACAGTATTGGTAATGGTCATATCTATTTGAGGAAATTTAACATAATTCCCTTTTACAACTTGTTACAATCAACATATTTCTATTATCATATCATGATGCAACACAGTCAAGGAAAGATCCTCATAATCTGCAGTTTTTGTCGTACACTCATTAGGGCTATGAGCTAGTAAACCATTATAATTAACTTGTTATTTTTGTAAATCTTTTTCATTTTCTAAAAATTTTGATTTTGTAATCACTACGTATGTAGCTGGATTAACTCATCTTGTTATTAGTTTCATCTGTCATCATTTGTAATAAAAATTCAGAATGATTTCCTTCAGGTCTATGCTTGCACATTTTTTTCTGTATATTAACATGTAATAAAAAGAATAAACATACCTTTATTTATTAATATGAGCTCTTTACAAAGGGCATTTCAAATCCAGTATTTTGTTCATCCATGGTATCAATCCTTTGATATTCTGGTAAAGGACCTCTTGCAATACCATACATTCCTTCTTTTCGGCTTTTCATTGCTGATCGATTTTGAGCTTCATCAGCCTTTCCCGCTCGAATAACAAATACAATGAGCTCAATTACCATTATTAAAAAAGCGCCTAGAATTCCAGCTATCATTCGATGACTATTCTTTTTGACAATGTACTTACTGACCCAATAACATAGACCGAACATGCTACCTCCCGCAAGTATCATATTTGCACCAATTGCAGCCTAATTTCAAATAAAAGTTTAATGCATTCTATATTCTCTTGAACTTTAGACTTTAAACCTCTTCAAATTTACTCGACTTAAGCATAGCTTTCATTGAAAATTAAGATCATTTCTTTAAAAATTAAAAAAACAGCAAAGTGATACCCCGCTATAAATACTCCTTGGTTAATGCGGATAGTGATACTATGAGTATATGAGTAGAAAATTTCGGCTTAGACTGACTTTCTAATATTACTATTTTTTATTCTGACTTTCATACGACAAACCTGGCCAAGCATAATTGCAAAAATACTAAAGCATGAATATGTCCTTCAATAGAATGAACATAGCCCCACAAAAAAGTACTCCTCAAAAGATATAAATACAAAATTACAGTCACCATACTGTTGTATATACGCCAATTGTGGTGATTATTTGAGCTCATGGAAGGATTGATACTTGAATTTTAAAAAGATTTAAGTTTGGGGAAAAATTGATGCAGAATATAAAAAAGAAAAAAATATATATTCATGGAAAAATGATGCATGCATACATCCATGTGTGCCTTTTGTACAAAAAATATATGTCTCTAGAAATCATAATATTCTAGCATAAAAAATGTCCTAAAACATGGAATCAATAGTTATCGAGATAATTTTTTACGATTCTTGGCATTTTTGCGGTCAACTTTGAAGTATCAGGGTTAAGCCCATCAACTAAATATAAAGTTGCCAATGAATATAGATGTGATGGTAATGACTTTTTTACATACATTGCTGCATGCATACTGAAACTGGCACAATACAGTAAGATGTATATATATATATATTTAAGTGTATATGTTCTTACTTGAAATTTGAGTGTAGCCTGAATATCACTAGGCCCTCTTCGGTCGTGAGTAGGATCTTGAATCGATTTTACCATGCTTCTGTACTTACGATCTTCATTGGCCAATTCAAGTCGCCTTCGTCTGTCTGCGTTCTTCAATTCGCGGTTTTTCGCTACTTCTTGCGCCATCAACTTATCAGGAAAAATCAAGCTACCACCGCGAAGCAAATCTGAACATTATTACAAGCGCAATTTTAGTAAAAACCCGAAAAAAACATCATTTCGAAATGTAGACCAATCTCGCAATTACGCACCAAAAATCTTGCAAGATTTTTAGTAGTACTGCTGCAATAATGAAAAAATTACAGTAAAATAATAATTTATAACATATATATACGAAATCAGATAAAAAAAATTAATCTGCAGCATAATGTCCTCATTTCAGTAGCCAAAACTGCGAAAATTTAAAACTACAAATGGATATTTGTTTTCAGACCTACCGAGAAATCAATGCGTCCGACAAATTTGGAAATAAACGACAGAAAATTTTTATCATAATGACAGAAGTCAATAATATGAAAATTCATAAAATCCAAATTAATATATCCTAACATCATCCTATGTATTTCACTAATTGATCAACACGGTATACTTAGTCCATTTTCCTAAAGCGCCGAGAATTTTGAAAGATCGATAATTCAAACTATTTCACTTACCAAGCATAGAATAATTATCATTTACATCAAAGTCTTTAGAATGCGCAATAATTCTTCGCAATAATCCTGGAGAGATTCCTCTTTTTGTGTTTGATTCATATTTGAACGTTTTATTCAGACAAATGTTAATTTCTTGTACAAGTGGATTAGATTTATCCTCACGAGCTATAATACTGTGCAGGCACTTCTCCAATGCAGGTGTAATTTCAACGAGAAGCATGTCTAGAAATAAAGAAATTAATTACATCGACTTTAACGTGTTTCATCACGGATCCATGGATGATTTGTAGAAACTACCAAATCCCCGAAAGAATTCCAGACTTTTAGAAATGTAAAGGCAATCTCATGATTATCTGTCTTGGGCAAATGGATTCAAAGTTCACCATAAAAATTGAATTATACAAAATCCATAGTAACATTATAAGAATGAGAAATTTTTTAAAGCTTTCAAAAATAACTGCTGTGGATCAAAGCCAATTTCAAAAATAATGAGAAGAAAGTGTGGTGCATCTACTCAAACCCTTAAGAAAGATCTAGAAGTCGGGATAGATGTTCATAGAGTTGATGCATAACTGGATAAGTGCAAAAAACAGTAAGTAATGGATAGTTGATATTACTTCTAGTGGTAATTTTTTAAGATGATCGACAAATCTGCAGATATTTTAACATCATATCATGGTGCCTCAACTTTGGCTAACCTTTCGAGGGTTTCTTCTATTTATCCCTTGCATTAGAGCCTGTCATAAAATATTACAGCAAACTCAAAAGAGAGCAAAAGTAATTGGATTATAACTTGCTCAATAAAATTGTAAAGAACTATGCAGGTTCTAGATTTTAAGAAAAGTATTCAATGGATTTCAGAAGTTAAACTACATGTGAACTTACTAGCAGAAACCCGGGTACCCAAGTTAAACCGCTTTCTCCAAAATAGAATTGAACCTACTCAATTTTGACTAGGTTTAAATAAAAACTTAAAAAAAGCTTTTAAATACCATTTATTTTTTTGTTGAAAATATGAATCTGATTTACCTTTTAAAAAAATCAAGACAAAAGCTCTACTTAGAATAAAACCAAATTGATTAGAATTACTACTCTCTCTCCTTGTCTGTTTTATAATTAGCTGTAACCTGCCTTTAAAGCCTTTCAGTTACTAATCACTTTGTATCCTTTATCATCCAATATTTCTTTATGCTCTTTCAAAGTATTTTCATTTTGATGTATTTCATAGCATTTACCTTTGAGCCCTCAAGGTAGAACTACCAGTACTTGGTAAGGTGCATGTCTTCTATATAGCAAAAGGGGCTGCATAAAAAGCAAATGAGCAACTACTGATAAAAGAAGTTGAACATTAGCAATACTAGAAGAACTTGAAAGAGGAAAATGTGATGAGTAACTTCATGCAGACTTTATTATCATTCAATAATTTAAATATTCATTTGATTGTTTAATTCAAAGAGCATTTACTATATTTTAGTAGCCATAAAAAACTAATTAGGTCCCTTTTTTGTTCAAATCCATAGTTTGGGTTATCTTGAGTATGTTCAAATATAAAACTTAATCTTCATCTTAACATAAATTACTTGCAATAAAATCATGTACTTCATGAGATAATGCAGCTTTCTTCTGACCCATATTCAGTTTTTTGTCTATCTGCACTTGAACATACTAGAATCATAATTTTTATTAAAAGCTGGAGATCAAAAAAACTATGCTGACAGTACTAAAAACTAAATCAGATTTCTTTTTATATTGATTTTGAAAATAACCATTAGAAGAGTTGAGAAACATGGAAAATGGTTGAAAATAAATTTTTTGTTTTCTAGTCCATGGTAACTTTTCAGTATTTTCCCATCAAAAGATGTTTGAGAAAGTATTTTAGTTTTTTAAAGTACTTTATATTTTTTTCTGCTCTTAAAAACTAAAAATAGTTCAAAAATTATGCCAATATATGATTTCCAAGTTAAAATTAGTAACACGGTAGATTTAAACAACCGTTTGCAGAAAACTTATAAAAATGGACAAAAGTTTAAAATTATCTAGCTGTTTAAGACCACTACTTCAAAATATAAAAAAACTTTATCAACTCAATCAAGTCCTACTTTAGTGTACTAGTTGCAATTAAATGTGCTCAATGAGGAACATATGCTGATACACCTATGAAATTTTATCCCTCAACAATACTGTCAGGATATCTGCCCTATCCCCAGATACTAGGACTCCTACAGCCCCCTACCTGTGATGAATTGATGATTCAACAGTATGAAAATCGATTAGTGGCACTGAGGTCTTGGGTTTGAATCCCGATGCTTCCAAACATAATTATACTTAGCTCTACCTTTACCTAAAAATCTCAACAAACACACCATGCTATATGAAACAAATTTGTCTCAACAACTCTTTCAACACCATTAATACAGAGGAGCATTGAAGTGTTAAGACTTGTTAAGAAAGGGAAAAGAGTCAAAGAAACAAGATTGGAACAAGGAAGATGGATAACAGTAATAGAAGGAACAAGAGAAATAATGAAATACAAGTTTATTGACTTATGTGTATATGTTTGTGTTTCCACTAATGACAAGAAAACAGGAAGATGAAGTATGTAAAAGAATAATTGATGACCAGCTTGAACTTGATGACTAGCCTCATTCCCATTTGCTGATTTGTGGAGAGTCATCTAGAATAAAAACAAATTCCCATTGGCTGGTCAGTGAAGAGTCATCAGAATAATTTCCCATTGGCTAATATATGAAAAGTCATTAAAGTTAGAATGGAACAAAATCCCCAATGGCTGTTTTCATGAAGAGTCACAAAAAAATAAGAATAGAACAATATCTCACTAGCTGCTTTTGTGAAGAGTCATCAGAATATATGAAACAGAACATAAAGTATAGAATATTCTGGAACATGCGGATCTAAGGCATTGTTGTAGTCCTAACATGAAGATGCAACTATTTCTGAGGCTAACTTCTTGCAGTGTGAGGGAAATGACCAGCAGTCCACTCATAAGATGGAGAGAGAAAAACGGAGAATAAAGCAACTATTTCTGTTGGAACCTAACAAATATTCACTCATGTGTAATACAAACAGACATTTAAACATAAATCATACAGTGTATATTACTGCATTGCTAGAAGTGAACTCTAGCAATGCAAGACAGAAAATTATTCAATCATATGATGGACCAGTAGTAATTGCGCTGTGGCACTATTCCATTGGCTAAAGTGAGAACATGGTGTCAGCAGTCAGAATTCTTAAACTAAGAACAGAAACAATGATGCAGCTAATATAGTTATAGGATTAACCGTTAACCGGTTAGTTCCTAACACAATGCTGAAATGTAGTGTTACTTCTATAGTGACAGGATTATATGAACAAACTAATAAAAAAAAAGCAACACAATAGTACAATCTATTTGTTGCTATTCTAATTGTGGCTAGAACTTAAGAATCAGCTAAAGGCATTTTATTTTAGTTTAAAAATCAATAAATGAATGTCAAGCATCTCTGTCATATAATTTCTGCTTTTCAGTAACTATTTCTGTTTTTTGCTGCTCTTCATTTGGAAATTGCTGCTTTATGGATCTAGCTTGGTAGGTGAAGTTGTTGTCTCCTGAATATTTTGTATTCTGAACTAATATATTTTTAAACTTTCCTATAATTTGTGATTTGTATTCCTTTAACTGCTGCACTTCTCTTAGCTTTATATTGTCTTAATTGTGTTAGAAACATTGCGCCATCTAAATATCAAAATATACATGCTTCTATGAATGCAAAACATTTCTTTCTACAGTTTTTGTTTCAGATTTCTTGTGCACCAGGAAAATAATTTTAGATGACACTTAGTAGTTTACATTTAGTATCTGTTATTGAAATTGTACGTGTAGACATAATTTGATGCATAGTTCCCTCAAGCAACAAGCACTAAATTGAAGTAAATTTAGCCATTATTTTAAAGTATTATTGTCTCTTGGCGGCATTTTCGCTGTTACAGACTGGCATTCTATAACATTCTGTGCTTCAAAATTGTAAAAAAGACATTTCAATAGTTAATAAATGAGTTTTTTTCAGAAAAAATAATTCGATTTCTTCGAAAAAATGGAATTTAATTTTCCCAAAAATTGTGAACTTATTCTGAGAAAACAACGTGCATTGAAAAAACTGTCAAGTTTAAATTTTCCTATTCGGGATTTAATTTCTTTAAATTCCGCAATAGTACATAAATGGGACATTCTGGGAAATGATTTTATTGCTAGGGAAATAGAAAAAATTATCTTTAATTAGTTCTCTTTTGCGGAGCAACGCCACAGAAATAATCTTGAAGAATTTTATATCTGCTGTAACACGATACTCAAAAACTAATTTCAACTGTTGCAAATCGCTTTTCAAAAAGATATGAGAATGGAACTTGAAGAATGGTCCGATTGTCAAGTATAACATTTGACTATCTACAACATTGATGTTTGCAACACTAAAGCAGCTCAAGAAAATAATTTTTCCGCTTAAGTAGTGAAATTCATTCCTACCAACAACAAAATTTACTCTCAAGTTTTATAATTAAAAATACATTTTATATTATTACAGTCAGTTTTTAATATGAAAACATTTTATTTAAATCATAAATTTATCAAAAAATTTGAAATGATTAAAGCTATAACTGGATAGAATTAGATTATGCGCACAAAAAAAATATTCAATGTACTGCGTAGCGATTAGTAAAATTTAAAAAAATTATGGCAGTCCAAGTGATTACACTAGTTGCTAATGAGAAACAAATGAAATATTTACGGCTCTTAGCAAACTTCTCTTGTTGAAAATAGAAAATATTGAAAATTTTCATGCATAGGTGTATTAATGATAATTTAGCTTTCGTAAACTTAATTTCTACTATATCTAACTAAGCACGCAATTAGTAAAAAAAATGTCACATTTGTCATAAGAAAAGTTTGGCAATAATAACTCGCAAAAATATTAAGAAAAAGTATAAGATGAGGCTTTATTTCATTTCATTTGTATATCATATTCTACGTACACAACTCAGCTTAATCAAAGCTCATATCTGAAGAGGTCATAACTTGCATTTCTCTAGTTTCTACTAAAGATTTTAAAAGAAATATCTTATCTTGGAGCAGCTCAAATTCTCTTTTCGCACAATAGCTGCTCCTTTTATATGGTCGATAATCTTTTATCAAATGTGATTTGCTTGCGAGGCATTCATGAACCTTTTCTATAATCTGCGAGTATAAAAATTAATTAGATCACTTCTTCAATATGGCAAGCAAGAGTACGTTTTCTCGCCTTTAAAAAGTCGGCACCTAACCGATGGGTAGCGGAAGGGTCGATCTCTTCAAAATTCGATAAATGAGAAGCTAGGGATGCAGCCATATCGAGCATTTGCGACACGCAACATTCCGCTTCGTCTAATTCCCGAAGTAGAATTGCCGATTGATTTTCTTCATTAATATTATTGTCAACTAAATCCATTTTAGTAGGCAAAATAAACAATTTAACGTCAAAATATTTAGATGTACCTTTACGTAGAAAAATTTCGTTCGTACGTAGCGGCAAATATATTCGTTGATAGCGCAAAAAGTAATATACGAAGACTGAATCGGCGATTCAATACGTCATAGAACTAAAAGCCTTCATAAATCCATTGCTCTGGAAACTTTTTAGAAACAGTAAAAGCTCTTATCTCGAATTCTGCTTA
Organism: Vaucheria bursata; assembly: GCA_032358265.1. Lineage (NCBI taxonomy): Eukaryota > Xanthophyceae > Vaucheriales > Vaucheriaceae > Vaucheria > Vaucheria bursata. The sequence continues at coordinate 15,385 of JAULBW010066719.1, forward strand.
GCGTAGAAAAATTTTCGGTGAGAGATTTGGCATAATTTTAAGCTTATTATCGATATCCGCAGGGAATGCGAAGTGTTCGTGATCACTTGTTTAAATTCATTGCTATTTGTATACAAGTTTTCTTATGTAATTGTAATTTACAGGATATCATGACTCTAGAAACTGAGGCAAAGTTCAAGTTGTTCGAAGACAAGATGGTTGCAGAGGGTTTAAGCAACGCGGCCATTCTAGCCTTCAAGAATAGCTATTTTGCCCTCTCGTCGGGGTCAAGTGGCATGATAACAGAAGATAGCATTGAAGGGGTTCATGATATCCCATATCTTGAAGGTGATATCAAAGGAAATCACGGAGAAGGCGTTGATCTCCTCACCCAAACCGTGGTTTTGAAACTCAATGGAGGCCTAGGGACCAGCATGGGTCTCGATAAAGCGAAATCACTTCTTAAAGTTAAAAACAATGACAGTTTTCTCGATTTGACTGCGAAGCAGGTCATGTATATGCGCAAGAAGTTTAATTCTAATGTTCGATTCATGCTCATGAACAGCTTCAGCACATCCGATGATACGCTGGAGTTTCTCAGAAAATACCCTGAACTCGCCAACGACCCAAACCTTGAACTATTGCAAAATAAAGTGCCCAAAATCGATGCCGCGACAATGGAGCCAGCAGAGTGGAGTGCTGCTCCATCGAAAGAATGGTGTCCCCCGGGCCACGGTGATCTCTATGCAGCATTAAGTGGTTCGGGTGTGCTCGATCGCCTACTCGATGATGGAATCAAGTACATGTTTGTGAGCAACAGTGATAACCTTGGCGCCACCCTGGACATGGATTTACTCGCTTATCTTGCTTCCAGTGGAAAGCCTTTCTTAATGGAAGTCTGTGAACGCACTGAGGCTGACAAGAAGGGAGGTCATTTGGCTCTTCGCAAGTCCGACAACCGTCTAATCTTGCGCGAGAGTGCGCAATGCGATGATGCTGATGAAAAGTCATTTCAGGATACCACACTTCATCGATTCTTCAATACAAATAATTTGTGGATCCGCTTGGATAGTTTGAAAGCTGCAATCGAAGCATCAGGCGGACTGATCCCCTTGCCCATGATCAAAAACCCCAAAACAGTTGATCCCAAAGATGACAAATCGACTAAAGTACTCCAACTTGAGACAGCTATGGGTGCAGCGATCGAATGTTTTGAAGGGGCAGGGGCAGTGGTGGTGCCCCGAACCCGTTTTGCCCCAGTGAAGAAATGCTCCGATCTCTTATTATTGCGCAGTGATGCATATATTGTGAATGAAGCATTCAACATTGTTCTTGCTCCAGAGCGTAACAATGTAGCACCTCTTATTGACCTTGATTCAAAAAAGTTTAAACTTGTGCAGCAGTTGGATGCAGCAACTGTTCACGGTGTCCCTTCGCTCTTATACAGCACTAGATTTACAGTTAAAGGTCTAGTCAATCTTTCTACAAACTGCGTTATCCACGGTGATGTTTCAGTTAAGAACTCATCAGATGAACCTAAAACACTTCCTCCTCGTTTATATAAAGACGAAACTGTAGATTTAACTTCTGCTGAAGGGCTTGGTCCATTAAAGTTATCTGAAGTTACCACTAAACCTATTGCTGGACAGAAACCAGGAACAAGTGGATTGCGTAAACCGACCAAGACCTTCATGCAGGATCCCTACTTGCACAATTTTGTTCAGTCAACTTTTGATGCTCTGAAAGTTACTGGGACAGATGTAACACGGGGTACACTGTTATTAGGTGGTGATGGTCGGTACTTCAACCCCGAAGCCATTCAAATTATACTCAAAATTGCTGCTGCAAATGGAGTTACCCGTGTTTGGATTGGCCAAGATGGGCTATTGTCCACCCCCGCATGCAGTGCTATTATTCGTGAACGGGGTCCCCAGTGGCAAAAAGCCTTTGGTGCTTTTATTTTGACCGCTTCTCACAATCCCGGTGGTCCTGATGCAGATTTCGGAATCAAATATAATTGCGAGAATGGCGGTCCCGCTCCTGAGAGTCTCACAAATCTTATTTATTCCAATACCACTACGATAAGCAAATATAGTATATGCAAAGATTTTCCTACCATCGATACATCAAAATTAGGTGCAACTTGTGTGATGGCTTCGGATCTGAGCTCCTCGGTGACAGTTGAAGTCATATCTTCCACCGATGAACACGTTAAACTTTTAAAATCTATCTTTGATTTTAATGCTCTAAAAGAATTAATTTCTCGACCAGACTTTTCCTTCGTGTATGATTCTATGCACGGTGTCCAAGGTCCTTACGCGAAGTCAATATTTATTGACGAATTGGGTGCCCCAATTAATTCAATTATTAACTTTATCCCGAAAGATGATTTTAATGGGGGTCATGCTGACCCGAACTTGACCTATGCACACGATTTGGTTCACATTATGGGGCTGAATTCTAAAGGTGAAGCAATAGAATTGGGCGAAAATGTTCCGATTCCTTGCTTTGGTGCTGCAGCTGATGGCGATGCTGATCGAAACATGATTCTTGGCCGAAAATTTTTCGTCACCCCCTCTGACTCAGTAGCGATAATTGCAGCACATGCTGATATTATACCTTATTTTTCAACTCAAGGTGGGCTCCGCGGAGTATCGCGATCCATGCCTTCAAGCGGGGCATTAGAACGAGTCGCAAAGCAATTGAATTTGAGATTTTTTGAAACCCCTACCGGCTGGAAATTCTTTGGGAATTTAATGGATTCGAAAATTTTGGGGGGTGAAGATTTGTCTCCTTTCATATGTGGAGAAGAGTCATTCGGAACCGGATCAGACCATATTCGGGAAAAGGATGGAATGTGGGCCGTTTTAGCTTGGTTAAGTATACTTGCTCATTACAATAAAGATGCGACTGCTAATTTTGTACACGTTGAGGATATTGTATATGCTCATTGGTCAATATACGGAAGGAATTATTACTCTCGGTATGATTATGAAGGGGTTGAGTTAGATGGAGCCAATGCGATGATGGATCACTTGAGGGAAAATTTCGATGCCTGGACAGGTTAGCTATCAATAGCTTACCGCTATTATAAAAATATTTTTTATTGATTGTATTAGCGCATCAGCTTTGCTGCATTCTTTTATGTTGACTTTGGTATAATGGGACAAATAACGTGGAGAAATGTATTAAAAAATTTTCTATTATTGAGGAATATAACTCTTCATGCATACGAGCCATATCCTTACACTGTTGCATCAGAAATTTCAAATTCTTTTGCTATTGCAGAAGAAATTCAATTTCATATGGCACCCCGTAAATCGTATATATAATGAATATTTTAATGCATTCCACACAGTCTTATTTAAGAATGTGTAATGTCATCCACAGAACTTGAAGCAGAAATCCTTCTGGTTATGATGGCACTTAAAAAGTAATGAAATTTAATTCTTCCTAATCTGATTTAAATCAAGAATACTGAAACTCTTCCAAATAGGAATCATAATGTTTCTCATTGATTTCTAAGTCATTCAACTTTATCAACAACTCAAATAGAGTCTTTTCATTGCAGGTGCAACTATGGATGGTTTTACTATTTCGAAGGCTGACGAATTTGAATATGTTGATCCAGTTGATGGATCTGTATCTAGTAATCAGGGAATTCGAATTTTGATGGTGGATGGAAGTCGTGTTGTTTTCCGCCTTTCGGGAACTGGTAAGAGAATCGTCTATATTATAATGATACTTTTTTTCACAATAAGGAGCCAATTAGAATAAACATTTTCCATACTCCACACTTTTTGAGAAAAGGATAAAAATTGAATTGGCCACTATGTAGAAAATCGTCAATTAAGTTATACCATCGTGCCATATTGTGAAGGAGATGTTTGCGAAGTAAATATAAGTCCCCCCCTTCTAATGATGGTCGTACATGTTTACAACAAAGCATTTGCCTCTTTTGACATAACGGTGACAAGTCTGCATTTGGCAATAATATACATGAAAAGGCACAATTTATTCCAGTGACTGCTAAGGAATCGGCATGATGGCTCATTTTATAAATTTAAAATTTCACTACTCTTAGGAAGCGTTGGGGCAACAATTCGAATGTACATCGAGAAGTATGAAGCTGACCCTGACAAACTGGGCCAATCAAGTGGTGAAGCATTGGCTGAACTGGTTGCGCTAGGCTTGAAACTATCGAAACTTGAAGAATTTACTAAACGGGAGTCCCCGACAGTTATTACTTGAGAAAGGTTACTTTTTCAAAGGCACATAAGTATGCATTTTCAACGTGTAAGCCATTAAATATGGATTCTTACATGGGGAGAAAGGAGTATTAATGCATATGTACGAATATGAATTCTGGACTTCTTCTATGTTGTGATGCTGTTAAGTTTGTTTAAAAATTGTGGGATGAAAAGCTACACTATGATTTTGCAGCATAATGGAAATTGTTATAATAATGGTAGTATTAAGGGCCAGTAAGCATTTGATAAATCTTGAAAAATTAATGTTGTGTGATAAAAATATGAAACTAAGGAATGAGCTTAATAGCCAATAAAAATATGTAAATGATACGAAATACTTCATATGAGGATAATGATGCATTATTGGTGGATACTTCAGATTAATTTGACAAATAATGAACGATTATCTCAAAGAAACATGATCAATATTTGAGTATTAGTGTCAAAAATGTCTGAAACACTGGCCTAATTGAATATTAGAGTCATGCCTCATTTTACGATAACTAATAGCCTGATACATCAAACCACTGGAGAAAATATCACTGGAAGAGTGGACAAATTAAATAACTTCACGTGAATCATGATGCAACATTGGTGTAACCAACTAAACAGGTTTGTGACTCCACTTTCTGAATGGTATCTAAAGACTAGCCCTCAAGTTCTTTCAATTGCATACTACATGTACAAATCTGAGCAATGGTGACCACATTTTATTTAAGATAATGAATGCCTTGTCGCGCATGGCCTCTTTCCAACATTTTGTTATTCTTAAGCAAGTTGAACCTGTTGCCTAGAGTAAGATCACGAGTCAATATTTGTTTTAATGGAAAGCAGGCCAAGATCTGCATCTTTAGTAAAACCTTGAATGCCCACCATTTGCAGCTTTGTATTTAAGTTTTTATCTTTGCTTGTAAGTAAGGCTATCAAACTATCGGTATTGAAATTTTCATACAGTGTACTGAATAATCTTTAGTATAGTGCCTTGATTAACGGTTTGCACATTTTTAGAATCTAAATCAACTACCAGTGTGCGCAGAAAGCCTGTTGAGGCATTGCTGTTTCTGGGATAAACTTTGTTTGTTAGGAAAATGCAAACACAACAAATAACAAAAGAACATAAATAGAATCTGATATTAGCCTACATGTGTTGCTGAAAGTGAGATAACTTTTGCAATGCACAAAACTTAGTAGCATGAAGAATAGGATTCAGTTCTTTGGATTATCTTGGGACTGAAACTGATACCAAGCTGAAACCAAGCTGAAACCAAGCTGAAACCAAGCTGAAACCAAGCTGAAACCATGGACAAGTTCTACTGCAACTACATTGAATAAGAAACTAACCCTTAATAGAGTTAGTTCCTGGCAGTTTGTTAAACTGCATCACTACTTTTGCAGCAATGTTCATTAATGAATATACTCCCATATGACTGTTTAGCTTACATTATTAAATGTATAAAAATATAACTCATGGCATAGAAGGCTCATAATGTAAGGCCATAATCAATACTTGCATTAAAAAACTATATTTTTACGTTACTAATTCACTGATGATATCAGCAGTAACCTAAACAGTTATATGCGTATATCTTTATTTGCTTATGACAAACTTCTAATCTAGTTTACATAAATGTTCAATCTACATATTTTAAACTGAGTTTCAGGTTTTTTATTAAAAGGATATTATGTTTTAATGGATTAGTTATACTTGGCTATTTATTTGTTGAATATGAAAGTAGCTTTAAACAGAAAAGTATTAACTTTCATTCCTATTTTTAACATTTTTTAGCATATTGTATTACACTACCAAACCAAAAACAAAACATACCTCTTGACAAGATACTAGATAATTTAATTTCAAAAGCTTTATATAGTAAGTGTAAGTTTCATTATCAAAATTACCAAACCTCCAGTTTGTCAGCTTTATATGTGGATAAAAATGTTGCAATGTTGTGTATCAATTTGGATTACACAACCTTCTATATTTAATATATGTGAACATATGAAAATTTTTACAAAAATAATTAAGGATTAAACTAAATATACTTAACCAATCAACAATTCCAATTCCATTCTAGCTTTCAGCATTTAATCAATGTCCAACTCAAATGTGTAGGTGAGAATCTCAATACTTGGCATGCTTTCATATATCCAAAAATTGATTATAATGTAAAAAATATTTCAAAAATTTAAAAATTTTATTGGTATTTACAACGAGGATTTACTGAATGAAGTCACCAACTTAAGTGCATTTCAAGTTTAATGCTAGTTAAAAAGAAAGGATAGTCAGAATAATTATGCATAGATAAATCTAAACACTTCTCTTAGCACCATACTGTTTAGATTCAATTGGAACTTTAAACAATGTATACAATTGAACATTGCTATCACAGTAAAATAAAATATTTTCTAGCTATTTTGAAAAATTTTAGAAAAACAGAAAATAATGCAATATTAAATTGAAAGACTCTTTTATGAATGCACCAGACAAGATAGTTATAGGAAGTACACAAAGACAATAAAAGGGCAGTAACATTATACGAACATAATTTGCGTTGCTGAGAGTGAATAAGAAGCACACTCAGCATCAGAACAAATAAAATATTGATGCCAATCCATCTAGAGTCACAAAATGATGCAGCTAAATAATGGAATAACTCTTAAAAGTATAATTCTGTTAAGAACTAATTGTTGTAAACAAACTAGTTCCTAACAGACTCCCTTCAGGTCTGACTGTTTATGAGTGCTTACTTAATATCAATCCATTTCACTTTATATTAAGCAGTGCTAAATCATTACAATGTCTGGAATTGATTATTTGCACTGTGTTTTTTGTTCTGGACGTTTTTTATTTTACTTGCCCGTCATCTTGCATTGAAATAGTTTGTTTTGTATGGCATTGACAAGATTCATTCTTAGTAATATGAATTGAATCAATCATTTATTGTTGTTAGTGTTCTATTTTGTTTTTGGTTTACTGCATTATTTCTGTATTACACATGTAACAGTTATGTTCAATTATTGCATAAAATAGCAAAATACATGAACTTTTTAGTAGAGTTGCAGATATTTGCCTTAACCACAACCTAAGATGTATTGCGAGACAATTACACAATTGGTTATAAACTAGAAACTACTAACTGTGCACTACAATTTATACAAGCTGCCAAACCCATTGCATCTGTAAATGATCTGTGCAACTTATTTTGGTATTGGATTACAGTATTGCAATTAGCGATCCCATTTTTCTGTTTTTCTACATGACTATATATATCATCATCGACGCTAAATGAAAATTTACACCAATTTTACGGAAGCAAAACGCAGGATCAGTAGCATTTAAAAAAAATACTTGGAGCACAATACCGTTCAAAAGTTGCAGGAAGTTTAAGATGTTACTGCTAAATGCAAACAAAATTTGAAGATTTGCGATTTCTGAACGTCAATTTCAGGATGCGAAAGAAAAGAAGCAGAAAGATTCACCATACTAAATAGTAATTTAATGAAGCAAACATCATCACCTATACTTTATAATAGATTGATATATATGGCACTAGAATCGCTGGACTTTTAATTTAGTAAAACAAAGACCTTAGATAACAGCTTGGAAAGTATACTATGAATATATATAAGAAGCTATCTCATCATGCACAATACAACTTATACGACTACTGCATTGTTACTATATTTGATGAGTTGACATTGAATGAGTACTTTACAAGATTACTAGCACTATTGTATTATTTGACCTGTTACAATCACTTAATCTGTATGCTGGATAAGAATTGCTACATTAAAACTAAATGAAAAAGCTTGGTCCCAACTTCTTGCATCAATACAGTGAAAAAAACATGTTGCACTACCCCGGCTGGAATTGTGTAATACATCTGGTGGATCTTTAGAATGATTAAGTTGGAAGATTTTTTGCTATTGTACCATTGTTAGTGAAACTGTTTTTCTTTCATTTCTGTAAATATACTCGATTGCTGTATGGAATTTTGTAATTATTGGCAGCTTTGAAAGTACCTACTTAAAATATTTTGAGATATAAAGTAAATTTGATATCAAAGACAAACATCAGCTCACAAGAAAACAATTAAATTATTGTATTACTTTTGCACTGAATCCCACCAGAAAAAAAATGCAAAAGTCAATTCAAAGTAGCACACGGACAGACAGTTATTGCTAATAGTTCACCCCTTAAATATCCACATTGACTTAACCCTTACATAGCCGGAAATTCGGTAATAAATTCCATTGAAACCTGCAAAACATGATATAATATTAGTATAACAATTTCGAGATATTCATTTACAGCGCACGAACAGACATACTTCTACATTTAGATGCATATATCCATCATACACTGTATAAAATATAACATCTTGACAGACCAGAAAAAGCTTGGTATCCCATTTTAGCCAATCGAAGTGTTATAAAATAGAATAATTATTCAAACTGTCTACTTTGAAATGACATACAAAGACAAATGTGGCTTGGTAACGATCTTTACGTAAAGTGACAGTTAATACGGTTAAAATTACTGGTGCATGTACAATTTCAAACTAATAAATACCTAAATTAATATGCAAACAACGAAATTACACGAATCATAGTATGAATCATTCAAAGATTATATTCAGACTTATGTTTACACATCTTTCTTATTTTCTGCCTCCTAACTTATACACTATCCATTCAAAAATGTGTCTACAACAAAAATCTATTAGCTATGTTATTGTTAAGCATTTCTCAGAGATGAAGTAGACTTTACGAAATTCACACAAATTGATGATGCAAAAATATACATAAAAAATGAAATAAAACTCGAACCTGTTTTAAATGACTTAAGACTTCAACAGTCCCTTTCACCATACCACATTCATAATAATCCACCCCATTCTCCTTGCAAAATGCGGCAACAAGCGCATGAACTTTTGGTAAGTTATGTCTGCAAAAATTTGAAATAATTAAATTATAACATTTTAATGTATCAGAAAATATCTCGCTATAAAAGTTATTATTATTAGCTTCGTTGAAATTTGAAACGGATAATACTTCGATTCAACATCTGGGAACCAGAATCAAATCTTGATTGGCATTGTTTAATTATGAGGTTTTTGATTTAATATGCATGATTTTAAATTGTGTCTTGGACAATAAAAAGATAAACTTTTAGTGCAGTACTGGAGCATTTCGGTGGTGCTTCAAGAGGTTCTTAGCCCTAATATTTATCACTTTTAGTGGTGTTAATATCGTGCTTACCTAGGAATACTTGGAAACAAATGGTGGTCCACTTGATACTGCAATCCGCCGCAAAACCAATCCACGAAAAAATTCGATGACACATTTCTTGTTGTAGTGACTTGCAATTTCCAAAAGTCCGGTCTACTCTCAGCATCATATGTTGACATGCCATTATGACCCAATCCGAACACTAAGGCTAACATAAACCCACACATCATTTGCGAGGCAAGGAAAAAAGTTATAGATTCAATGACAGAAAGATTCATCCAAAGAAGAGATCCAAACCAAGAATAATGTAAAATCATTCCAAACTGTTCTGTTTTCTTCAATGGAAAATTTCGTTTGGCATCGGAACTTCCTTTCGACTCCCAAATTCCGCCACCAACATCAAAACAATATGTAAACGATTGTAAAAGCCAGCTAATACGAGCAACCAATAGAATAGGAAAATAAAGTATGGACTGATGTTTTACTAAAAATTCCCCAACTAATGAGTTTTCTGCCGTTTTTGCCATTTTTAAGGACCATGCGAGCACTGGCATTGTATCCATATCAGGATCTCCATCGTGAGCATCAGGACAAGATTCATGAAGGTTAGGGACTGCATGATGCGTATTGTGTTTATTCTTCCACCATCCAACGCTGAATCCCTGAGCGACATCACCCCAAAACACGCCGGCAAGATCGCCGTACAAGCGATTTTTGAAAACTTGGTGGTGAAGAAAATCATGAGATAGCCACCCACACTGCTGCCAGAATAGGGCTAGAAAGAATGCTCCTAGCATATGAACAGCAAAAGAGTCGCTTAATATGACACAGAGACAGCCTGCTGCCCAGATTCCTAAATTGCTTATGCACTTCCAAGCATAATATAATTTGTTGCTGTTAAACATCCCTGCAACGACGAGTTTTCCTCTTAAATCTCTGTAGGCCCTTTCGAAGTTTCGCTGAGTTATTGGTTTCTGATCAATCGATGAATCATTAAGCTCACCAATATAAAACGAATCGAGGGAATTGTGGGCATTGGGTGGGTGAAATGCCGCGAAAATATCAGTGAAGTCATCTCCGGCATGCGTGAATATTACGTGGCCACCAGGGTGATCGTGCCATCCCGATACATCATACACGCGGTTGCTGTGAATCATCCAAGCATCCTCGGGAGTGCGGTGCTTTTGAACTTCCTACAGCAAAAGCAGTATACAAATAACTTAATACGTGCTATTTTAGAGATTAATTAAGCTGCACCAGGAAAAGAAAACACTGGTGTGAATCAAGCCTAAGGACACTAATATGCTCTACCAGTTCAATGATTTAGTCTATTTATGTTTTACAAATTTGACTCATCTAACAATGCAATGCATACAAAATTCAGAATACAACAAACAAGACAGTCAAATCCCTTGCCTCTAGAGAAAATTTTCTACCGATTGAAACGTTGCCGCCTCCTACCCTCTTTCCATTAGGAACACTAGAGAATTTCAAATTTTCGCCACCTTTGCCCATGATTGCTAGAAGTACGAGACGAGCAGAATTTAAAGAGGTGTAATTAAGTTGCAGCGATAATTACAGAGCTTAGAGTTCTGCTCGCCTGGCTAATGATCTTGAGTTCAAGATATAGTGAACAAAATAAAAACGTTTGTACTTGCTGACACATTTTCCATTTGATATTCGATCATCACTCTAAAAATAGAAGAATTATTGAAAGATCACGGATATGTACGGTTTCCAAATTTTTAACCGTTCTTTCCAAGTTATTCAGTTTCTACCAAATCTTAGCCTGTCAAGTCTGTCTGTCAACAACTTCTCTTAATCATCACACTCACGTCTGGAAATCTGCCCTATCCCAAGATACTAGGACCCCTACAGCCCCATAGCTCCTAGGAGTTGATGGTTCAACAGTACAAAATCGACTTGTAGCATCAAGGTCTCAGTTTCAGCCCAATGCTTCCAAATAGTATCATACGTAGGCATACATTTACTCAAGAATCCTAATAATTTGCTGCTGTTACTACCATGCTAGCCGCTCTGAAACTGACATTGCATTTTTTTCATTGAATTATCTTTCCCCATTATTATTTCCCTTATATCCTCATAAACATCTGAAAAATTCTTTCTTTGAGGTGCCCGTCCAGGTTATTATAAAGAAGAAATACCAATTGGCTAGAATTTACTTTTGTACAGCTTAGAATATTTTTATAGAACATTGTATAACATGAAATGATAGTGCTAACATTGGCAAAAAAACAAGAAAACAAAGCAAATATTCATTTTTCAGACTATAACCCTAAATTCTTATTCTGTCTTTCTTTTCATCAATTCCATACAATATCTCTGCAGTTTTGTTTCTCTCTTTCAATTAACACTTATAAACTTTATTGTCTTATTTAATGATTGTAGAACTACATTCCAGTTTTACTAATACCAAGTTCAAATCATTTTTACCATGAAAATCAGGAAAAACATGGAATGCATTTGTTCTTCAATAGTTTTATAAATACCACTAAATTTATTGTTTTGCGCATTGACTTAAAATTATTTTACTAACAAACACTTTTGCAATAAAAACAAATATCATCTGCTTGATATTGATGACACTTTTTTGCAATCCGCCATTACTCCTTACTGTAAAAATATAAAATAATGTTCTTTTTGCTAGTCATTAGACATTAACTTGCTCTATATTAATATATTTTACCAGCAGGCACCTTTTTTTTAGTAGTATATTAATTTTAGGAAGAGTAAACTTGTTAGTTGAATCTTGAAAATAAATGTAGAAATGATGCAAACAATACTAATGCAGATGTGCAAACAGCCGTACAATTTATATCTTATCTTTTTTAAATTTGTAAACATTACTTTCTGCAATTGTCCTTTTAAATCAAGTCCAACTCATATACTATATGGTGTTATGAATGTGTGTCTTCTTCTGATTTGCTGTATTAAGCAAATTTACCTTCTATTTATTCAAATTGAGATTCTTCAGTGAATGATTACAATCAATTTAGCTAGTATTGTAGTACTGGGTAAAATGCTATAACTCCCAAGTGATATTACTTCAATTCCAAAACAATTGTGATTCAGCATAATACATGCTAATTATTTTGTATTCAATAGAAGTGTATCAGTGTTTGGAGATTTTTTTAATATATTACAAAAGCTTTGTGACTAAAAATTTAGTTTCAGCACAGTTGCTCTCAATGATTGGTGTTCATGAGGGCAATGTTAATGGTAAAGTTCAGTTGACATTACTGTAAAGAATGTGTTGATTTTATTAGTGCGTCACTTGATATATTTTTACAAACTATAAATGTCTTGAGTTCTATAGATCTTGACAAGATTTTATGCATCTGTTGCATTGCAATAGTTTCAATCAAACAAAATTCACTGTAGTTGAGCAGACATTCTCTTACCTGAAGAGAGGTAGAAAGTTCAATATTTAGTTTTATGACACTGATAAACCAGCATTACTTTTTTATTGCAAATCATTTTGATTTCTAAAATCATTTAAGTCTGGTTGAGTTTTTAATCATCCAGTTTAGAGGCATCAAGGCTTTATACAATTTTAAACTCTGTAACTTTTTGGTTAAGTAAGGAGTAAAAGTTTCACATGAAAGCTAACAAAATAAATATCAATAAAAAATTTTGCCTATCATAATAGACTAAAATAAATTTTTTCCTGTTCTACATGAAATACATCAGCAAGAACTGTTAAAATGAATACAAATCTAAATAATGCAGCAAAGTATGTTAATGGTCATGTAAATAATAATTGTCAGGAAATCAAATTTGAAATAAAAAAAAGTTGTGGAAGCCAAAAGTGCTATATGCATGTAATTTGTTTGAACATAAAATGCCATTAGCTAATAAAATTTATCTTGAGTTAAATGAATACAAAAGCTTATTGCATGTACTATGCACCATTATTTTGCCACGCTTAACATTTGTGACTTTTACTTCTTTGGTTTAGGCAATGCAGCTATTTAAACATTTTTAAGTGTTTCCAAATTTACCAAGTTTCCCTCAGTACCTGTCAACAAAGAATAAGTTATACTGTTGTTTTTATCAGTTTTCTTAAAAAATAGAACTTCAACAAAGTATCTTTGGAAATAAATAGTAATACTGTTGAAACTATGTAATGCTATATTTAATATACATGCATTATTACTGCTACTTTTGTTCCTCATATTAAGTGTCTTGCTTCTTTAATTAATGTTTTGACTCTTTTCAACTGTTCTAGAACATGAGCAATTAAATTTAAAAAAAATTATAATGATATATAGCTTCTGATAGTACTGAATTTGACAAAATGTTTACTAATTTTAGTTTAATTGCTTTTAATTTTATGAATCTTAAATATCCTAATAGTAAAAAGATTAGCTAAATATTAAATTTTTAATGTAATTTAGCATGCTGACTGAGGCAACATTTTTTATTTTTTAATTACTTCATTTTTCAACACTTGCAGCTAGCTCAACTCCCTATTTTTATAGGTAGTACAGTGGCTTTCAAAGTATTCAGATTTAATATCATCTATTTTACATAATGATGGTATCTTTAATGAAGTTCATCACATTTTAAATTGCTTGCTGTTGTGGATGAAATTCTACAATTCTGGAAAAAAATTGCTATGAGAGTTGATCACCAACTCCTCAAAATTAGACCTTTTTACGTTATATCTAATCTTTTCCAAGATTTCTGCTGTTTTACACTTATTTTTTAAAACATGGCATCACTTTTCAAATGAAATATGAGATTTAAAGTTCCTCTTTTACGTTAAACAGTTTCTGTGATGGACAGTTATCGTGTGTAAACAATGATATTTAATTTTTAGGAGAAACATATCCTAAAGATAAACGAATTGTTGGAGATATTTGTAGCACATATATATATATCCAATTTTTTTTAATGATAACTGCTTGAATGAAAGTCTTGTAGAGGCATGGTCATACAAAGAGCATGTTTTTTCTTGGTTCAAATCTGATGCTTTCTTGTTCTTACTTGTAGTTGAAATTTAATTGCTAAAAAAGTATATTTTCAATCAAATTCACTATTTGCTTTTTTTAAGCTAAACAACCAAAGTACTGGTTAATCATTAACCATTTAAAAGAGTCAGGTTTTACCAAGAAACAACCAAGTTTGCTGAATAGTACTTTGTTAATCTATATTGAACTGATAATATTTCTTCTAGAAGAATCTCAAGGACTAATTGTACAAGTAGAAAAAGAGAGTGCAATTTAGAAATAGAAAAAAGAGATTGACATTAGTTGTGAACGATTCAAAATATACTTTCAACTTAATATTGCTTCAGAGTAATATTTTAAGAACAACTTCTACATCTGTACTTCATTATAGACTACGATACAATATATAGTCAACTAGTCAATATGAACTTATCTATAGGTATAGCACAAATGATTGATACTCTCTTTTTCAGAAAAGAACTTGTATTTGATGTCTACTAAAAAATGAAAAATAATAAAGCAAATCAGAATATTGCCTCCTTGCAAACTTAGAGATGCCAATTTTTATAAAAAACTGAACTTGCACAGCTGCAAGCTAGGATATTCTTGGATGTCGGAGTAGTAGGTCTAATGTCTAGAGTTAAAACAAATTATACCATTGTATCAATCGGAAAATAATATTTTTTACAAATTAGTTGATTTACTGTCGCACCCATTTTACATTAAAAAATAAAGGTTTCAAATAAACTCGCGTTCTTAGACTTTACTCGTATATAACTTTACCTGTATGAAAATTAATGTTCTTCGGGCGTATCGGTTCTCGAACAAGAAAGTAAGGGCTCGATTCGAGATAATGATTTTTTTTTTTGCGGCAACTATTGTCCAAGAAAACATGTGCAACTATCGTCAGATTGGCGATCGGATGCAAGACAATAAGCGGGACATGGGATCGTCCTATGCCTCAGCAGCATGTCTTCCGGTGGCATTTACAGTTTCTGCATTCAGTCTCTGTGCTGCTTGTATTGCATTACTATGTTGGTTTGATGGTGAAGAATCACTTCCGGTTTTGGAACAGGATTTTTGTGAATATGCTCGATTTAGTCTATCACAGTCACTCAAGAAATCTTTCTTAGAGCCGAACCTCAACCATGCAATCCTGATTTCTGTGGCATATATCACTTTTACTCTGGTTGGGAATCGTATCATGGCTTCTCGTAAACCAATTGAATTTGTCTCCTTTCAAAGAGCTTACAACGCCTTTCAAGTTGTCCTTAATGCATACATGGTATGGGGACTATCATCAAATTTTTCAATTCGTAATCCGTACGGATTTAATTTAGAACGTGATGCCCGAACGGAGTACTTCATAGCAATTCATTTCTGGAGCAAGTTTATAGATTGGATTGATACTTTTCTCATCGTCGTACGTCGAAAACACAAGCAGCTGAGCTTCCTCCACATTTTCCACCACGTAAGTATCTCATAAACGCATACATTTTTTAAATTATTGGTTAATTCCTCGTATAATTAATGCCCATACTTATTTGAAATTTGATGATAACTCACCAATTTCAGAAATATTTATTTAGCATATTTTTAGTATTTAGTTAAATCATATCTCTCTATCTTGAGTATTTGGGTAGCTTAGGATACAAAACAGCAAATCCTTCAGTAAATTTTAGATTTCCTAAACAAATAATATTCGTATGGTATAGTAAACGGTCATTGTATCATGTTCCATATTTAAACAGCTTTCTAAAATATTATTATTCGTGTTTCAGAGTTTAGGGAAACGTCGATGACTTTGAAATAGTCGTATAAAAGGGTATTTGAATATACATTGTTGACCTGCAGTTTTTTATATAAAGCCAAAAAAAAGAGTATATGAAAATAAAAAAATCCTGTGTCACTTTTCTCGCAAAATTATTTGCCTTCCTGCACTTACGGTGGAACACCTATTTAAATTCAAGTTTTGAAATAAATTTGAAAATTTTCAAACTTTTAGTTCTGCATACTTTTTGACATATATTTTTTCTTTTTCTTGAATAAAAATATAGTATTTAAATGAAATTTACATTTATTTGGTTTTAGGCAAATTAAGAAATTTGCAGTTCAGCTAGCTTTATTTTTCAAATTTTTTATGCGGTTAATGGCTTTAAACGAAAGTTTCAAGCTATTGAATGAATATATGCACTTGCTAGTTTTTTTTATCGCTGGGTTTAAGTATGATATAAATATGAATAGATTGTTCAATAGCCAATCATATATTATGAAGAGGCCATATTTCCCACGTAGGGGGAGGGGAATTCTTCATTCCCCATTTTTATCTAGCATTAAAAATATTTATTTCTTCTAACAATTATGATTAGTCGTATATATTTCAAATCGAACTGAATCACAACAGAGCAGGAATTCAATCTGAGTTCATATTCCTTGCAGAATTTCCAAGTTGAGGTAGTAGATTTTCAAATTCTATTCAATAAGGTGGTTGAAGTAAAACCATCGGCTAAATGAAATATTGTCATCGAGCACAACTCTTAATGTAATGTCATAACTTTCAAATGTAGCTTTTCACTGAAAGCTATGCAACTATGATGCATCACTATCTTTGATAAATTATACCTCAAATTGGAAATTTTACATGGAACATTATCTCGAATTGGATTTTCTCACAGAAAAGGAATAAAAAATTTTTAGTTTTAGTTTCAAAAATGAGGAAGTGCTATGGGGCTCTTTATAGAGGTGGGAGGGGTTTAAAATGCATTACTTTGAAAACTAGTAGCCAGTAATTTTTCGATTAGAATGCTTATTTTTTTAATGCATCTAAAAACTCCAAATTTTAGATATCATTAGCGAAAATTTAGTTTTACCAAGAGTAGATTTTTAAACTGTTGTAAATTGGCATGAATAATGCAACTTTGAAAGGGTTATGTTAAAAATGTTACTCGAAAGATTTTGTTTCTTTACTATTTTGTTGAATATACAAATATATTTATATATATATATATATAGAATTAAAGTAGTCATCATTGTAGGCTTCATGAACATATATACTGATAATGAAATTAGTAAAGAGTTATGCAACCATTGAAAGGGCCAGCATTTATCTTTACAAAAATATAATTTTAATTAAAGGTTCTTGTTCAAAACTTATAAAAAATATTACTGACCATTTCTTCATGCTTTGCACGAATTTCGTGGCCCAAATGTGAAAATTAGATAGATTAAACTTATGATTTTATAAACGCATTTTGTGGTCGTGACATACTCGTAATAATTGAACATTTTTTACTATTCCCACTTTCAGGCAACTATACCTCTACCATGGGCGTATTTATTAGAGGGTGGCTATGCGTTTGGAACAGTTTCTTATGGAGCCTACATCAATTCAATGATTCACTGTCTTATGTACTCGCACTATATGATAACTAGCTTCGGGTACCAAAATCCCCTTAAACAGTACCTCACCACCGCGCAAATTGTCCAATTTTTTTCGTGTATTTTACATGCGCTGATTTTCTGCAGAGTAGAAAGAATTAATCCTGTGAGCAGTGCGCTACAATTGAGCTATCATATTGTAATGTTAGGTTTGTTTAGTAATTTTTACTTTCGAACATATGGATATGTGAAAAAAAGCAAAGAATTTAAGTCGATAGCTGCGCAGACTTCGCCTTGAGCTGGTGGTTTGCTAAAATAGGCACATGCCTAATTTTCTTCAAATGCACCTTATTTAGACAGAGAAGATGCCTAATTTTAGAGGAATTAATGCCATTTGTTTCTGAGCATATTTACATAAAACAATAGATAAAAACGATGTAATTTTTTATCGTTCATATGTATTAGTTACTGTCCAATAAAATCTGCTTTAATGACAAAATGGTATATGACCATCCAATCGAAATTGTTCCATGAGATTTTTATATCTCTAGATTTAATTCTAGAACAAAATGCGGTATATAATTAATGGCCACAAAGCCAACCAGGCAAATCGATAGAGGTCAAATTGAGATACAATTAATCTATATAAATTGATTTTGGATCATTTTAGTTGGTATTAGCCCTAAAATTACAGCAATCTTCAGTGCCCTAATGGATTTTAGCTTACTCTAATTATTTCCTAGAATCTTTCTTTTGTTTTTGAAAATTATTTGGCCATTTTACTTTTCATGAGATACCAGCTTAACAAAGCACGTGCTAAATGATCAAAAGTATTATATATATATATATATATTCAAATATTCTTAGGGTACTCAAGTAGGAGCTTAGTATACTGGGAATGCGTTGAATATTTATTTTGTCTGATATAAAAATAAGTAAATGCCATACCAAATTCTTAAATTTATTATTTGGATAAATTGCAAAAAGGATTTCCTGAAATGATGATTAGCAAAAATCATGTAAGGTTTTCAGTATAAAGCATCAACACAATTTTCATTAATAGTCAACAGCTTTTGTAACATTAATGTAGAAAAGATACAATTACTGAGAATAGATTGGTACATTTATTTCATAGAATCATTCTGTGCATTGCCATATTGCTCCAATCTAGTATAGAGAATTAGATGGTTCACGTTCTGCACGTAGGTTCTTTTTTGGTTTTGCCATCATTGCTGGATGTTCTTTCGCAGCTGGAAGAGGTAAATTTTTCTCATCCCATCGACTACGATTTGTATACTTAGATATAAGATTTCTTGCTTCGGCACATCCAACCTATGAACACGCAAGAAGGCCAATTCTTAATTTTTGGAATGGTTTAGAAATAAGTTAAAATAAAAGATTTCAGTGGTGTCAAGCCAGAAATCAATTAGTTACTTTCCAAAATTGATGCAAAATGTACTAATAAATATCAATTTTCATCATAAGAAGTAAGTATTGAACATAGTGAAACAAGTTCATTTTAATTTCCAAGTAATAGTGACATTGAATCAACTGTAAAAAACAATGGAAGAACTTCTGAATTGCAAGAATTATTCGTTTTAACAAAATAACTTTTTTTATATGAACTGAATGATCCATGCTATTAAATTAATTTTGTCAAATGTGAATAGACGCCTAGTCTAAATGTCTAAATTTAAATCTTTTTATGCTTGTAAAATAAACATATGCTATATCAAAGGTTTACCTTTGCACTAACCAGTCGTACATCGTATCCGCTTTCGGGTAATACAGGTTTTACAACCAAATCACCCAACAGTTCAGGACACTCTCTCTTTCCCTCACCAACGTCTTTACATGCAACCATCAAGTCCAATGCAATACTCGGAGTCACCACCGAGTCATAATTGTACTCAGGATGACTCGTTACAAATTGACGAATCCAAGTTGCTGCTGTCGGTAATTCTCCACTGGCTCTTTGGCGTATCAATTCAAGATATTGTCCTACTCTATCTGATGTTTCAGCATCGCAACCAATGTGTTCTAAATATGCATATACTAGCGGAATTAACCCAGGATAATAATCCCCTTTACCCATCATAATCTGAGCAAATACAGACATTATGACAAAAAATCATTTAAAATATGGACAAATTTAACGAACTGTCTAAATTATCTATAACAAAAGAGACTAAAATTTGTAATATCTACACTGAAAAAAGTTAAAATTTATTTAGAATTTTTTCAGAAAAAATAGTGAATGCAAGTGAAGAAAGTTCTGTGAATAATATAGATAGTACTATCCAAGTTTGAAATAAATCCATCAAAATTAAAATCAAACTAAGCGATGACATCAAAAAAACATTGAATCATAAATTGGCAGAAAATGGGCATTTCAAAATTTTAATAATTTTTCACCGAAGAAAATGAATGTACGTTTTGAAGGACAACCACAAATTAGAATTTTCATTGGTGCAACAAAATTATTATTCATTTGACTCTAAAAAGGCGTGTCTGAGGTCATTTTACTTTAATAACTGTCGTTCAGATTGTACTTACAAGTTAATATATAATAGGCTACTAAACTATTTCTCTACTCTAATCTTTAGAAATTATTCTGAAAGTTGACGTTTTAACAAATATTAACGTATTATGAGCTGAAAAGTCACCAAAATATATGTATTTGCACATTTAGATATCCTCCCTAATTTGCAACAATTACTTCTCTAAAACTTGTATTTAGCAAACCTACTCTAACCAAAAAAATGTTGCATCTGCTGCCTTTTTAAAGGTAGTTTACAGATTATTTTAAAAGTAAAAAATGTTTATGGTTATATAAAGTTTTACCTCTTTAATAGTCATTTCTTCATATCCAGTATCTTCCTGATTACAGCTATCATGATTATGATCGTGCGAATAGTCGTTACAGTCGTCTAAATTCGAACTTGCATCACATTTCGATTCATGTCCATCGTTCATAGACTCTGAAGCCATGTGACATCGCCAATAAAACTGCTCCGTTTGGGCAGCATTTCTAGCATGGGCACGATTCATATTCTCGTCTACCTTACTTAATGGTATATAGAGATTTAAATCGAACGCAAGTATAACTCGAGTAACTAGCACCACAAATACAGTAAATGCGGCATTTTCTAAATCTGTAAGCTGCACTTCCATACTTCGAAATTCAGTCCTGGGTAAAAACAGGGTATTTCATTCAGTGTGACCGTATATTACAACACCGACAATCTCACTAAATTAAAAATTAAAAAAAGGACTTAATGAAAGGTTAACATTCAACTTTTTGGCTTTTTTGAATTGATGTAACAGTTCCATATAACCACGATGAATTTATATTTGATTGGACAATAAAGTTTGGATTAAGCATATAAAAAACTTGCTACAATTCTCGACAGTATGTTGTATTCGAATATTACTCTATATTAATTCATTGACTAAGCAACTATAAAAATTTCCTGAAATTACTGAGTTTATCTTGCAAAAAGTTGTTGTATTCAGGGGAAGACAATAACCTTCCTGAGTAGCTAGCTAGAACTAAACTTACTGCTAGCTACAGTAGAAAACAAATTTATTTTAATTACCTCCAGCCAATATGAGGGTCTTGCAAGTTATTTCTAGGTGGAGGGGGTTTCCATCTGACTGTTTGCCAATTTGTACTCTGGATATTTTCAAAATGGTCCGATTCTTCCTCATCGTTAACTTCCGTGATGCCGTGCTCAAAAATAACTAATGGGTCACGGGTAAACAGGTGTGCAACATGATTTGCCAGTGCAGGATCCACGCCATTCAAAATTAACTTTTCATACGCCTGATTGAAGAAATAAATTTTTTATTGATTCTGTTACACACAGTATATTTCTTGGCGGAATATAATTTTAAGGGTATACATTAATACGCGTATGGAAGTATATATGCCTTAGAAAATAAAAAAAAGCAATACTGTTATTAACGGATAGAACACACTAAAATCCATAAAAATGAAAGTGATAATATATTCTATATAATCATCAGCAGAACAACACGAAGAGATATTTACGTATTTGCATAGGTTTAAGTGTTGAGATTATTTACTTCTCATTGTAATATGGCATTTTAATCACTCTAGATCGTTTTCGAGCATGTCGATTCCAAAATTGTTAAAATATTCAATATATTTCTTGTCCTTTCCCCAAATATACTTCAGGAATTGAAAGGACCCTTTCCTATCAGATTAATTATGTAATTTTCACCATATATTCTGACTGACAAATTGTGACCATTCATATTCTTTGCATGCATTAAAAAAATGGTAGATCCATTATATTCAATCATCTATACTTATAAAATTGTTGTAAATATAAACATTACATTTATTATCAACATTTATGAGGCAGACCTGTTCATCAATCTCGCAAGGGATGTCATTATACTTTTTCAAAACAAACATTGGGTTGTCCGCTCTACGGCGACAGTAGTGCAAGTAGGTCGATATACTATCATACCGGGATTTTAGAAGGCGTTTCATCCCCATACCAACCTTCGTTGGGTCACTTTCCCCTGGCAAGCCTCTCTCGGCAGGGGTGCGATCATCTGTGCTAGCCGAAATCACGCCCCAACGAACATCAGTATCAACTAAGCGGCCTTTGAAAATTGGGGTTGAAGCGCTCAAAGCAAGCATAATAGGCGATAATACAGCGAGCTGATCATACATAAATCGTGATTCGTCGATGTCACGCCCTTGAAAAGTCACTTGCAAACAACAGCAACCCATTCCGAACGCCATAGCATCCATGTGAATTTCCGGCCAATCAATTTCGTTCACTTCACCATTGTTTTGATGTCCATTTTTATGGTTGAGTGTATCTCCATCTATCGGAAGCTTCAGTAGAGAATGACTCTTTACAGTATTCGAATTTTGTTTGAATCGCTTCATCGAAACTTCTGGTAGATATGAAAATTCGGGGGTATTCCTATCTCGAAATAGGGGTACCCGAATATCAACATTAGATCCACGTCTAGATCGAATATTCGCTGTCATAGATCGAAACCTTTTCACAAAGATATTATGCAAAAAATATCAGAAATATAAATGTGTTTATGAGATAAAGAAAAGATTCAGTAAATTTATTAAATATACTATGTATCTAAATTTTTTTGCGCATCATATTTAAAAAAAATTCACTCATTATTTATTTAAACTTATATTTATATATTTATGTTTCTAGGATTAAAAATAAATAACTTACTGTCTTTTGTTGCAATATATATATGCACATATTCTTACTACAATTATTATTAGGCGAGGCTTCAGTTTAGAAAAAAATACAGATTAAAAAGTGTTGATTATAACCTTGGATGAGGATTAATGATGTGATCCGGGATATAATCACTGTTGGCTATTGGTCCAAAAGCTTTGCCACCAGACTTAACAAAATCTCCAACGCCCATAGTCGGTAAACATGTTACAGTAGGAGCAATTTCGTCATCAGCAAGTACGGACAGAATTCTTTTGCGGCGCAGTCGCATGTTTCGTTCGACACGTAGAAGATCAGCTGCGTAACCGCTGAAAGGATGACGTGGTGTCGCTTCGACCATCCAAGCGCCGTACTCCGGATGCCACGTACAGCCTTCGCATCGATGATTAGATGACTTTTCACGCTCTGATAGCTCTTTGAGAAGCTCAGGACCTCGACATGAAAGTTGTACATTACGGTTGATATTATCAATGCTGAAAATTCCGTATTCCAATTCGTCGCCCCAAAGAAGTTCCTTACAGCATTCATCCTTAACATAAAATAAACCAAAACATAAGCTAATGCTAATTGATCATCACTAAAATTTGATTACAAGTAAATGAAATTGTGTGACTTTATTTCTATTTGATGAAGTTGAAAGAGAAAAAAGAAAAACACTATTACCTGTTTGCTTCAGTAAAAGGAGTAAGTATTGCTCATGTACTGAACATACATTCGCTTTCGAGCCAATCGAATAGAAAATATTAGAAACTGCATGATGTTAAGTAATTGAATATTTAGTTTGAATGGCAGATTTTAAGCAGCTGGCAAAACCCTTAAGACCTCACAATACAATTAATTACAATCAAATAATTTCTACCTTTACTTGATGATAAATATTAAGGAACTGGGTAATGCCGTGATCGCGGACATAAGAACGGTGCTCCGCTGCTTCTTCAAATGATAACGGTCTTCCTCCAAATTTCAACAGACCCATGATAGGAAAGCCAGTAAACGTTCAAAATAAGATAATTCAGCAGGAAGCTACGAGATAATTATTCAGCAATATATTTTCAATTGATCAAAAAAGTCATGAGGTACAACTAAGATCTAATTTAGAAACACAATGCCAATTCTACAACTACTTGAATGAACTAAGTACAAATTTAAATTGCTTAATTTTACACTGTGCAGAAGTCTTGAATTGTCGAGATATCTATAGAAATTCACATGCTCTAGATTCTTCGAGAGTCAAACCATGACGGCAATTTTCGGCCCGTTTTTTAAATGCTTTAATGGTTAACAAATGATCATATTCCATATGAATGATTGGCCTAGACATTATTGACAAGTTATGATTATCCGTGTATCTACGGATAAAAAAAATACCCAAATCAGAAATTATAGTCGATTGTAGATGATAAGCAGAAAAACACTTGTACAAATTTTGTTTCAATTTCCAAAAGAATAATTTCCCATTTTAAATTTATGAAAGGTCTATTTTTTGCCTTATGTTAATTTTATGAATTATAATCATCAACATCAATTCCAATCAACGATGCTGTAATATAATTATTAAAAGGTCTCGATTAGTCTTTGACGAAGTAGTTACTGTTTTTCAATTATAATGGAGCATTTTCAAAATTTTGCGGAAAACTATTCTAAGCTACAAAACAATTCAAAAAGATATGATATGATGTTTGAAATGAAAAGTATTAGAATATATGATGTCATATAACAGGGTAATATTTTCCAAAACATTTTTGATACAAAAATTCTCGAAACTAGGTAAAACACTTTGGAAACAAAGTAATGCTACTTTTCAAACATTGGGTTTGGAAGCAATGTTGAGTACAAACATTCATTAATGTAAGAATAATGTATTGCAATTTATAAGAATCAACTATATTCTGCACATGTATCTCATAAACACACAAAAAAACAAGAAACACAAATAAGAGTATATATTATTAATTCACAAGTGTTGCCAAGAACTAATCTTGACAACACAAACAAAATATGTGTTAGAAACATGAAACACAGCTAAGCACAAGAAACTGTGGCAGAAATGTGTATATTCATCATGCACTAATTGTGTTGATAGAAGTGAGCTAACTTCATCAACACAACAAAACATATCACCCTACTAGAATTTGTGCAACCAATTTACTTGGAACATCATATATGAACACTGACCACAGCTATAAATATAGAACTAATCCCTAAGAGAGTCAATTCCTAACAATAAGCTATTTCCATACTAGTCGAAAATAACCAAGCATAACCTTTAATGCATGCATATTTAAATAGAAAGCAATGCATTATAAACAATTCTAAGCATGAAAGATGCTACCAGTATGTCCTGCTCTGCTACCTGTTCTGCATTGTGCTAATATTTAAATTAATTGAATTAATTTTGAATATAAGTTAGCTTTCATGAATTCATTGAGAAAGCAGCCCCCACAAGAGTATTTAATGCACCCTAGTATTTTCATAAAGTTCAGTCTCAAATTTTTTTAATACTTTGGCAACAGATTGGTAATTTTTCCATTTCTAGCTAAAATATTAGCAACTGAACAAAGTAAATGCAATGCAAACATATATCTATTGCTTGGTTAAAATTAATTCAAACTGAAAAAATTTCATAAAGGTTTGTATTGGCTTGCTATCTGTTTTAAAATTTTAAAGATGGCTTGTAAACAGAAAAAATTTATTGATCAAGGGCTACTAATTTCCTCATATGTATATTAAAAATGTTCATACTGCAAAAGTTGACAATTTAAACAAAGTTGAATAACCTCATGTCTAAGATGACAGCTATATAAACACTGCACTTTCCATCAAAATTTTATTACATGGAACTTTTGATGTTAATTTTATTAATTATAAATTTAAAATGTCTACAGAAATACTAGGGACGAGCAAATGATGAAACTTTTAGTGTGCACAAGAAAATAAGTGTTAGGAATTAAGCAGTTAACAGTTAATTATAGTTTGTATTAATTGCATCATTGTTTCTGTTGAAGTTTCTCAGTTCATATTATTAAGAGTTCTGACTACTGACACTATGTTCTAACTTTAGCCAATGGAGTTGTTGTCAGGATATTTGCCGGTCCTGCTATCTCTTTAAATTGCTACGGCATAACTGCTCTACTATGTTAATCAATGTTCGTCTATGTTCACCTATTTTTTGCCCACACTTTCTTTCACCTATCACCTCTTTTACCCAATTGCGCCTTATATGCCAAAACCTTTTATGTTAACACCTTTGTCACAATCCTTTATGGAAACCTTTGTGCACTTACCCTACAATTTGCCACGTGTCATGTTCCTTATGGTTCTGTGGAAACTTCTTCACTCATTTTCCACCTATGCATGTTCTG
>JAULBW010066730.1:0-41770 GCA_032358265.1 Vaucheria bursata
TTGGAATAGGTAATGGCCGTCCCGAGATCTGTCGTGTCGATGTAGTATTTATAGCCAACAAAAACCCGGGTCATGTCCGTTACCACAGCACCCAATTTAAAATTCCGATACTGATTGGTAAGCGTATCAATAATCATCGTGTGCTTGGAGTACTCAACACCAATCATGATCGCCTGCTGGAAATCCATGAAGTAGTTGGTCGATAAGTGGAAAGTAGGATGGTTGTCGTCGTAGGCGTTTCCGCGGTTGCCGGTAAAGGTGGTAAATCCACCACCCAGGTTCACGGAAAAGAATCTCCCGTAGCGATAAAATCTCTCGTCCTCCAGAACCTGAGAGGCTTCGAGGTCTTCGTTGAAATCAGAAAAGATATCACTGCCGCCGCTGACATCATCTTCGAGTTCGTCGCTGATCTGCTCCGTGGACTGACCAGCGGCCAGCAAGGGCACCATCAGGGCGAAAATGAGGAGGATTCTTTTCAGCATACCTTAGAGGTAGAAGTGAACAGCGGCCTTGAGGAAATTGTCCCCCAAAGTCTGAAAACTGCTCCCACCCTCTGGGTCGGTGTTCCTGGCCGAGATACCAAACTCAAAGCTGAAGCCGATACTTTCGATCCCCTGTAAGTGGAATTCTGTCCCGAGTGTTCCGTCCACTTGATAGCCGGATTTTGTCGAATCATCAGCAGGGTCGATGTAATTCTGGGTGGCCACAAGGCCCGCGAGATAGAAATTGAGCTGTGGCTCGTCAAAAATGATGCGGTAGAATCTAACCCCGGCACCATATAATGTGGCATCCTCGTCAGACTTGAAGCCTACGAGTCCACCGATGGCAAAGGTTTTTGACTGCTGAATCTTGAGTGAAATTGCCGGCAGTTCATTGGCGAGCTGATTGGAGAAACCAATTCCCATTCTTCCCCGGAGATCGGCCGCCATGACGAGAGAGGGAAGGAGGGTAAGGAGCAGGATGAATATTTTTGTCATACTTTAAGTCTAGGAAATCGTTTGAGCTTTGACAACGCTTCCCGACGCGATTTAAACTTCTTTGGAATCAAGAACGCCAAAAGGAAATTTCACATGAGTGATGCTACTCAAACTTCGCCTCAAACTCCCACGCTTGAGCAGACCCTGAACCGTACAGACTTCGGTCACTTTATGTACGAAAACCGCAAAGTATTCTTCGGAGCTTTGCTGGCGGTTGTGATCTGTATTCTCGCTTTCATTGGTTGGAAGCAGTCTCAGGAAGCTTCTGCCCTTGATCGCTCGGTTAAAGTTTTCGAGTTCCATACGAAAACTTGGGAAGAGGCCAAGACTGGCAAAATCACTCCTCAGGAGCTGGTAGCGAAATACACGGCACTCCCTTCTGATGTTCACAGCTCACCTGTGATGGTGCCAGTGGCCCTTGAAGTTGGAAAATTCCTTTTTGAGAAAGGTGCGTACGCTGAAGCAGATTCTGTTCTGACGAAAGTGGATGTCTCTAAAAATGCTCTTGGTAAATTCTTCGTCGGAATGCAGAGATATGTCGTTCTCGAGAAGCTTGGAAAAAATGATGAGGCCATCGCAACTCTAGAAGAAGTTCTCAAGCAAGAAGGCGGCTTTATGAACGCTCTGGTCGCTACTGAACTCGGACGTCTTTACCTGGCCAAAGGTGAGAAGGGGAAAGCCCAGTCTCAGTTTGATTATGTGGTCTCCACATTCCCTAATGATGAGCACGCCAAACTCGCGAAGCTTTACCTCGCACAAATGACGAAATGAAATTTCTCTTCCTTCTTATTTTTCTTACGGGATGCTCAGATCTTAAGCTCAGAGCTCCCGAAAAGAGACAGCGCTTCTTTCACGTGGCCTGGTCAAAGAACCTTGACTCCTCTTATGAGTCGGGAAATCTCTCGATTGGTTTAGGGGCTTCCCGCATCTATAACGACATTGTTTACATGGGATCAACGGCGGGATTCATGAGTGCCTATGACCTGGAAACTGGTCGCACTCTCTGGACCCAAGATGAGAAAACCCCGCTGGGCGGACCAGTAGAATTTTTCAAAGATCACATCGCTTACGGCGGAATGAGCGGAAGATTTTTTGTCCGGCACTATCTCTCCGGCAAACTGAAATACGCCATCGATCTCGGGGCCCCGATTGAAAGTGCTCCGTTTTATTTTAATGAAAGACTCTTCGTTTATCTGCGCGGTCACCAACTCGTTCACCTCGATGCTGAAACCGGAAAGATACTGTGGGTTTATAAGCGTGCTGTTCCCGTCACAACCACTCTTCAGCGGACAACGAAACCCTTGGTTCTTGGGAATAAAGTGATCGTGGGTTTTGCAGATGGTTTCCTGGGTGCACTTTCTCTGCAGGAAGGTCTCGTTATTTGGGAAACAAAACTTGTTGAGACTTCGAAATTTGTCGATGTCGACCTTAACCCGCTGCAGGCCGGTGGGATGGTGATTTCTGGTTCGCCATCAGGGAATCTTCAAGCGGTTAATCCTGATAGCGGGGCGATTTCTCGTACCTATCCGGTAAGTGTCATGGCCCACCCTTTCTTAAAAGGTGAGCAGTTGATCCTGGGAACGAATGATGGGGAAGTCATTATCATGAGTCTTAATGGCGATATCCTGAAACGAGCTAAGATTTCCGACCAGCCTGTCAGTGCCGTGACATGGTGGAAGGAGCATATTGTTGCTGCAAGTTTCGATGGTTATCTTCGTGCCGTGGATCCCTTAACGATGAAGATCGAGGATGAGTTTGCCCTCGGGAACAATCTGTCGGCGGTCTTTTCGGACCTTTCTATGACGCCGGATTATTTATCGCTCTATTCCTCAAGAAATAGACTGTATCTTTTTCAATAAACTGGGTTCGTCTTAAAAAAGATGTCTTTTCGACTCTCGCTTTGCTAATTGGTTCTTACGCTTGATAGCATGTGTTAATTCTTAAGGCCTTGGATGCCACTACTATCGAAGGAATGACCATGAAACATCTCCTGTTTGCCACATTACTCACACTATCCACTGGTGTTTTTGCTTCAGTAAAAATTGAAGAAGAACTTTTCGTTCCTGCGCAGAAACCTGAAGTTGTCAGAGGACTCATTGAAACTGGCTCTGTGATCGTTGACCACGTGACTTCAGAAGGCTTCGAGCTTTATGGTGAGAAAGGTCTCTCTGATTATCTTGATCAGATCAACGTTCTCCACTTCAACATGAAGTCTCTCAAAAACAAAATGCTCGCTGACTATCCGACTCACGCTGATATCACTCGTAAGCTTCAGGCCGCGGTCGCTAAGCTTCCCGGCAAGATGAAACTTTTCTCCATTGGAAAATCAATCAAGGGGAAAGAACTGTGGGTCGTGAAAATTTCCGATAACGTCGAGACAGATGAAACCGAGCCGGAGTTCAAGTACATCTCAAGCATGCACGGTGATGAGATCACCGGCCGCGAGCTCACGACATTTATGATCGAAGAGATCGCTGAGAAATACGGCAAAGATAAAATGATCACTGATCTCGTCGACAACACCGAGATCTTCATCATGCCTTCGATGAATCCAGATGGATCAGAAATGCGCCAGCGCGCGAATGCCAACAACGTGGATCTCAACCGTAATTTCCCAGACTGGAAATCCGGCGCCCAAAATAGTTCTTCAGGAGCTCAGCAGGAAAACAAAGCTGTCATGGCCTGGCAGGGAAGTCGTCAGTTTGCTCTTTCGGCAAACTTCCACGGTGGTTCAGTTGTTGTGAATTACCCGTGGGACGCAACTCTTGATCGTCACCCAATGGATAAATTCATCCAGGAACTCTCGACGGTCTACGCTGAACTCAATCCTGAAATGAGAAACTCTTCTGAGTTCCACGGCGGTATCACCAATGGTGCCGACTGGTATGTGGTGAAGGGCGGGATGCAGGACTGGTCAGTGTTCTACCACAATGACCTTCAGGTCACAGTTGAGCTCTCGGGATCGAAGTGGCCTAGCTATTCGGAGATTCCTTCCTTCTGGAAGAGTAATCGCGATTCTATGTTCGCGTACATGAAACAGGTTCACCGTGGGGCAGGATTCAAGCTTGCCCGTGCAGATGCTTCGGGAACTGTGGCGATCAAGCAGGTTTCTCCGGTGAGTAAGGACCTTGGTTCCTACGCTTTCAAAAATGCTGAGTTCTATAAGGTGCTTCCGGAAGGGGAGTACGAGTTCACAGTGACGGAGAGAAATTCAACTGCGAAGAAAATCACCGTGCGCGTGGAAGAAGACATGATCCGCTCAAACGGAAACTACTCGGCACTTAGATAAGTTTCAGAATTTTTTCATACTCGGAAGGGGTGACCGGCAGAATGGAAAGCCGGTTACCTTTCTGGAGAAGCCGCATTTCCTGCAGACCTTTTTCTTTCTTCAATTCCTCAAGCGGCAGAAATCTTTTCAAATCTTTTTCAAACTGAACATCGACCAGAAACCAACGAGGGATTTCTTTGGTGGCCTTCGGATCAAAATACTCGGATTTCTTCTCGAACTGAGTAGGATCCGGATAGGGGGCAGTGGCAACCTTCGCTATTCCGGCGATTCCCGGGACCTCGCAGCTTGAGTGGTAGAAGAAGATGAGGTCGCCGATCTTCATCTCATCTCGCATGAAATTGCGTGCCTGATAGTTTCGGACCCCCGTCCAGGGTTCGGTCTTCTTCTTTTTTAAGTCTTCAAAGGAGAAGACATCGGGTTCACTTTTCATCAGCCAGTGTTTGATCGCCATAGGGACATATTGGACAAGATTGCACAGTTAATCAAGTTTCTCTTTTGGTCTCCGAACAGGATCTTGAGGTGAACTATGAGAAATTTTGTACTGGTCCTCCCGCTCCTTCTTATTTCCTGCTCACACATGAGTACTGAACAGAAAACTGTGCAGTTTCCTTATGCTGAAGAGCTGGTGGAAAAAGTCCAGAAGGTTGCAGTAAGAGCTCCAGCGGGTTTGTCTGAGAAAGAAGAAAAGTCACCTCGGCGGACTTACTTTGTGACCCTCTACCATCAGTACCTCACGTTTAATCGTTACCTCGGAAAAGAGAGTGAAGTGAATTCATGTCCCCAATTTCATCACGATAAGATTGAAACAGATTCCTTCCAAGTTCCTAAGGTTACCTTCTTTAAAAATCCAAAAGTCGGAGCCGATGGCCGTGCTTACTTTCCGGAAACAGTTTTTAAGAGCAAATTTTCTCTCGAAGATTATCATGCCGATTTGACTCTCGAACTCGCCACCCTCTGTGAAGAAGGTGTGAGTGATAACTTTTATAAGTTTGATAATCTCATCACCCACTATGCGGACAAGGCTTCTTTTCACCAGAATAAAAAGGCGATGGCCTCGGTTCTTAAGATCCCCGTCTTTGCTAATTTTTATCTCCTGAAAATGATGGATGCGGATAAAACGCAAAAGTTCTCTCATCCAGAGGAGAAACGTTTCATTGAACTCACCCGGACACAATGGTTTCCGGCATACATTCAGGAGGCGAGCCGGATGCGGAATAGCTTCCTCGATAATAAGCTGGTAACGAGGTAGTTATGAAATACGCCCTTCCTCTCATCGCAGTTATTTTCATTTCCTGCGGGGAAATAAAACCCATCAAAGGCTCAGGCATCGGCCAGATGCGCGAGCTTAGTCAGCTACAGATTTCTACCAGCGACAGCATTACGTTTGATTCCATCTGCGCAGCCTTGACAAAAAAATCGCTGAAACTCAAGGCGGCCCTTCCGAATTCACTTAACTTTGATGTTCAGGAAAAAGACTGTGATGGAAAGACTGTGACCTTTGCGTCACAACAGGTCAGAGTGGAAAGTGGCACTTCAGGTGGGTTTCAGTTTCGTCGAACCGATACGAGCAGTCTTTTTGTCTTTCCGAATGTAGAAACTCAAGACAGTGGGTTCATGCAGGCCCTTTGTTCAGGGAGTGCCACAACACTACCGGTTCTTAAATCAGCAGATGAAGCGGTGTGGATTTCTACGGCCGGTATCAACTCTGTCGATTGTCCGGGAGCTTCTGGAGAAACCTGTCTTCTCGTTGAATCAGGTTCAAGACAAGGAACATCCAACAATTTCCAGATTCATACCCGGGAATTTGTCCGCTTCAATCTTCAGTCGAGTTCCGGGAAATACGGTTATTTCACTCACCGCAAGTCCTTTGCCGGAAATAACTGCGACAGCGGGAAAAATACGGAATCCCTCGCAACTTGGCGTTGATTCTGCTTGCAGGTCCGTTCACATCTTTGAAACAATCCGGGTATACCCAAAAGACCCGGAGGTTTCATGAAGCTTTTTCTTCTTTCCCTCGTCATTCTTTTCGCTTTTTCCTGTACTCCTAAAGAGGATTCGAAAACCAATGAACCCGGTGATGAGCGTGGGATCAATCCGATTGTTGTTCAGGACGGATCTGATCTCAAAACGGCTCTTATCGAAGCTTGCGGAGTTCTCGAACGGAAAGAAAGAAGCCTTGATGATTACGTCGGCAGAGAAAATTTCACTTTCTCTTATCTGGAATCTCAATGCGGTGGCACCAGATCAACTGGCGGGAACGTCGTTGTTCAAATCAAGAGAGTGAACACAAATTATGAGTTCTACGATGATAAAGGTGAGTTTCGCATGCCAGAAGTCGAGACCCACAAAAGTGGTCTCATGAAGGAAATCTGCGCGTCTCTCGTGGGAATCAAAAATCCTCATGTGGTAGGACAGACGGCGATTGAAATGCGTGCAGTGACCACCAGCAATTGCCGGAACGACAGATCAAATGTTTGTCTTCAAGTCATGCGCGGAAAAATCTCTCGCGACGGTCTCTCGTACAAGGTCGATGAAAGCACGCTCATGAATCTCCAGCTTTTCGGAGACAATGTCGGATTCTACACTTATAAATCAGTGAAGACATTCGGCGCCTGTCCGTCTGGAAAATTCAAGTCAAAAACGGCGGCCCTGCTTTAGGCATTACAGCCGGCGTGCATCCTGACGATCACAGGTCTTTTTGAATCTTCATCCCATACTGTTTTACAAAACGTGGCCCCGAATTGTTTCGGGGTCTTTGCTTCTTTCTCAACTGGACAAGCGACATACTCGCGCTTGTCTTCCCATTCTGAAAGTCTCGTGAGATCCACGTCCACAATTTTCCAGTCGCCGTTCTTCTCAACCTTCAGGATAAAAAAGAAATCTTCGTCTTCCTTCAAAATATGCAGGGCCTTATCCTTGATAAATAATGGCTGGTCATCAATCGGCAGATAAAAGTTTTCTGCACCCGTTGATGTGAATACAGTTACGGGCTGGGGAGTAAGAAGCTCTCCGATGGGAACTTCAATCTGCGCCTGATCTCTCCAGACAATAGCCTTGTCCTTAGTCATTCTCTTAATAAAGGCACTCCCGCGAAGAGTGCGATCAATCTCTTGTTTTGGATTGTGATCCTTACAAGGAGAGTGAAAATAAAACGGCTTGAAGCCCTGTTGTGATTTGATGGTGGTATAAAATTCCACGGGTATTCCGGACTTTTCACGAAACTCTTCGGCTTCCAGCGCCTTCTTCGCTGATGGTGAGGTTTCCGAGGCGCCAAGCCTCTTCACCAGGGTAGACCAGTTCAGCAGTTGATGGCCCATGACCGGGTCACATTCAGAGTTCGCCGGGCACCCTTTGTTCAGATGCTCGAAATCTTCCGGAGATTTTGGTCCTTCCATCACTGTAATCGTAGGTGCGGCAGTGGCCAGCATGCTTGAAAGAAGGAGGAGAGGGAAGAAATAGTGAATGATCATGAATGGTCCTGCGTTTCCAAAGGCCTTCTTTTATTATAGACTCAAATGAATTCGTTAAATCAGGAGGAATCATGAAAAAGCTCAAAAAGTCGCGCCCTGCTAAGAAGGCCAAGAAGAACAAGAAGTCTGGTCTTAAGCTCAAGCGCCTGGCCCGTAAAAAGAAACTTCTCAAGAGTCACAATAACTAATTGATCTCGAGACAATTCAAATAAGAAGGCCCTCTCTTGAGGGCTTTTTTATTTCCTTTTTCCTGACGACTCACCGCACACAAAATAAATTGCCATTTTTTTGACGATAAAAAACACTAGATATGGTGTTTTGGGTTTGACGGGTTGTCGATTTGACAGCGATGATGAGGATATAAGGTTATTAAAAAGACTTTGATTCCTGCACACACACTAAGAAGCCTCCGAATGGAGGCTTCGCTTTTTTAGCGAGGCCTATCTCGCACAACTTCCATCTACGTATTCACGATTCCGAAAAACCTTCACCTTCAAAAACTCGTATTTTGCCGGACATGTTTCTTTGAGGTGTTTGCCATTATAGCGATAGGCGGAAACAGTTTCTGCGAAATCCTCATCTGGATTACTAGAACCATACTTACTGACAGCGCAAAAATTTGCCTCGGTTGTCCAGGTTTCTCCCATCTTTGTCCAGCCGGCCTGAGAGAGCCATGCGGGGGAGTTATCGAGGCCTCCAAGAGACTGGGAAATATTGTGAGCGATTTCATGAAAGGCGACATACTGACGCTTGGTAGATGTCTTTTTGCTCCACGGGTCGTAGAACGTCACCCCTGAATCTGCCTCGGTTTTAGTTCCTTGATGGATGAATGGCATTTGTCCTCTTTCATAGTGAACGAACGGCTGATTGGTTCTCACCCAGTTTCTGAGCTCAGGGGGGACATCACCAAGAGCGAGCAGGAGATCATTCAATTCGTGCTCATGGAAACGGGAAGTGTTCTCGATAGAAAGTTCCGAAGTATTCACACCATACTTGAGCATCGCCAGGAGAACTTTCTGACCCAAAGACGGTCCCCATATTTTTTCCACGGCACAAAGAACTTTTGTACAGGATGGATTTACGTTGAATTGCGCCTGGATGTTGATCTGTGCCGAAGGCTCTTCGCGAGAGCCAAGTGTGTTCCGCATGGTTGTGAGTTTTCTGAACGCATCAACGAGCCGGGGATTTTCTCCGGTGATTCTCACCCCATGAATGTCAGCATCGGCCACGCCTGGGGGTGAGGCAGCGATCACTTTATGTAAATCCGGAAGACCGGGAACGATTTTTGTTTTACAGGGAGCGCTTGCGATCTGTTCAGAACTGGCACCATTCCACGAGGTGTAACGATGGAGTTCTACGAGCTCAGATGGCATTGTTCCCAGGCGGGAATCTTCGCAGTCTTCGTGAGCTGTTGCCACGAATGAGAAAAGAAGAATAAGAAAAGAGAGTGCCCTTTTCATTTTTTCTTCTGCGTTCCCTTGAAGGCCTTCTTGTGTTCAACGCGAATTTTGGCGTTTTCATACCGACGGATTTCATCTTCGGATTCCGGAGTAAGACCCGTCACTTCCACCGGACGCCCGAGATCATCTAGAGCGACAAACGTAAGATAAGCTCGGGTGGTACGGCGGCTTTCGCCGGTGTAAGGATTTTCTGACGTCACTTTCACACCGACGATCATCGATGTGCGGCCAACGTAATTCATCGATGCCTGGATCAGAACGTGATAACCCACCTTGATCGGTGCGAGAAAATCGATGTCATCAATATGGGCCGTCACAACGGGCTTTCCGCAGTGACGGGCGGCGACCATCGCGGCAGCGATGTCGATCCAGCTCATGACCGTTCCCCCGAACACAGTGTTCAGAGCATTCGTGTTATTTGGCATCACCATCTCACGCATTTCGACGGATGATTCAGACGGAGTTTTTGATGTTTTTTTCATAAATCCCTTAGTCGTTACAGTACAAATGATGGTTCCAGCGGAAGCCCTGAGTGAACGGAGTGTATCCGGTCGTCACTGTTGCTCCTGCACTTGAATTCTGTCCAGCATCTCTGGTCGAGTCTAGAATGTTGTAGATTCTGCTTGAGACGTTTGTCTGAGGCCCTTGGGGTTCCGGTTCAAATCTTCCGAAGGCGCCACCCTGGCGTACTTTCCCTGAACTACAGTACGCGCGACCCAGTTCCGTGATTTTCAGATTCACCGCTGCCGTGAGATTTGGCTCACCAGTTTGAGCATTGAAATCTGCTTCCAGAAGGCCGCCCCCAGGTTGATCCGTTCCTTGGCCTTCATTGGATACAAAACGGTTAAAGTAAACCATGAGATTCGTGCGGGCCGGAAGTTTACAGGTCACAGAAGTGGTTGAGCTTGCTGTCCCGAAACCTGAGCAACACTTCGCCGCAGTTGTTGCTGTTTTACCTAGCGGAGTACAGCACTTGAAGTCATTCGGTGAGAAGACTGGATCATTCAACAGGGCCTTGTGATTCAGGTAGAAATTAGTGCCGTCGCTGAATGAAGTCGAGAATGTCCCTGCTTCTAAATCTGCCTTGTTGGTGACACCTGAAATGATATCATAGATGCCTGAGACGAGAACGTTTGAGTTATCGTTACAATAGATGGGCTCAAGTGGCACCTGTGGAATTCCTGAGAGCTCGAGCTTGCCGAATTTTTTCAGATAGAATGAGTTCGATCCTGGTTTGGTTCGGTCAATTTCAGCGGTGTTGTACCCAGCGGCGCGAGCTGTGAAATTCACACCAACAGTTCGGCTGGCAAATGCCCCGGACTGAAGAGCGGCACTGGCAGAGACCTGAAGAATTCGCGCTGTATCGTCGTAAGTGTAACAGCATCCGGCCGCGCATCCCAAAGCAGCTCCATCACTTGTCGGATCAAGAGACGCAATCGCTGCAGTGGCTCCGGTACAAACGACATCAGCGCCACTGTCCGGATCCATGGAGATAGTGCCAAGCATGCCGGCAAGGGCGGTATCCGGAATGTAGCTTGGAATTTTCAGTGCAATATTTCTTCGTCCGCCAGTGTCACCGTAGTTAATAACTGTCAGGAGGTTACTGTCCGCAGAATTCGGACTGAAGTAGTGATCAAGGTTTGCTGTTCCGAAAGTCGGAACACGTGTGCTGACACTGACGTTAAGGAATGGATCCGCCACTGGAGCCGTGACAGTCAGTGAATCAAGGAATGAATACATGGCGCAAGCACCAGTTGTGTTCGTTCCATCCTTACAGAAAAAGCCTTCGTCCGCATCAACAAGGGCCTGGGGATCGGCTACCGGATACTCGGAGCTTGGCTTGTTGGGAAGGAGAAGCTCGCCCGGTCGGGTGAGAAGGACTGAGCGAGAATTGAGACAGCGCAGTTCGTTCACATCAATGCTGACTCGATCCGTTTTCGTCCAGTCTGTTGTGCTATCAGAGAATTTTCTTACCCAGCCTCCACCGCAACAACTTTCGGAATTTGCTTCTGTGAGCGTTTTCCATTGGTTCGAGGTAAAAACATTGGTACCGAATGGATCTGCCGATACCAGCCCCGTCGTATTATCGCGATCCTGATAAGAAGAAAGGAGAGGGCGTGTTGCCCCACCAAGGCCTTCGACGGTGGCAAGGCGAGAATAGCGTTTAGGATCATTCGGAAGAGTGATTCCGGTTGTGGTATCTAAAGACATCTTGAGACCGATCGAAGCTGAGTCGTAGTTATTTTCAGCAGTCGCTGTCGGAATGTAGTTGGTGTAAGTGGTAAAGTCTTTTCCGACTTCGCGGCAACAACGATTCTTCGATAAATCGTAGGCTTTGTAGGCAGCAGTGTCACCAAAGACTGGTTCTGCCGCAGTTTGTCCGCAAACCATGTATTCAGAGTAATAATTTTTCTCGGCCTGATTCCCGAAATAAGAGAGGCTGAAGACATCAGTCTGTTCAGCATGGAACTTATTGGGAGAGCAATCGAGATCGGTTTGACAAACCTGACCTGGACGCCGGAGACAGGCATCCCGCACCAGAGTTTTTTCTATCACCGTTGTCGTCGGAAGAGTTTTCGCCTCAACCGAACGGAATGGTGAGAAAGCGAGCATCGAATCAGCGTTCGAAGAAAGGGTAACGTTACTAAATAAGCTCTGGAGTCCGCAGACGTTCTGTGTCCGTGCTCTCAGATAATGATCAGTGGCCACGGTGGCCGTTGCAAACATTTCATAGTTCCCATCTGTGCCGATGACTGGACACGAAGCCTGACGGTAGGCCGTGAAAAGTGTGGAGTTACAGCTCGCGATCTGGCTGATGAAATCGGTTCTTCTGCTAGCGTCGGCAAACTGATGCTGGGTGAACGGATTGGAGAGAGTCACCTGGTTAGTTGTTTCCGGTAGTGACTTACCTGGACGACAGATTCCCGGTTGCGTATTCCCGAGATTATGGTTGTGAGCAATGTTTTCACGAAGTGTGCTCACGATGTTGCTAGTGAGACTTGTTGTATCCGCCGATGAAAGATAAGACAGCGGACGTCCGAGGACATTGGCGTCTTTACCAAAGAGATGATTTCTTGCCAGCGGAATATCTTCTAGGTTCGCTCCGTAGCGGGCGACTTTGCCATTAAAGAGTCCGACACTCTGGGCGTTAGCGCAGAAGAAGTTGGGTGCACAGGTAAGAACTTTTTTCCGGTTAAGATCCGAGATGGTCGAAGGATTTACCACACAGGGAGCACCGGCCCCACGGTAGATGCATCGCTTAGTGGAAACAGAGGGGAAGCCTTTCTTCGCGAGAATTTGATCGATCGTCGTCGCTGTGGAAGAAGTGGGATTTCCATTGCTGTCGTAGGTTGTCACTCCTGCGCCGGAATTTGCTGTCTCGTTGGCGTTGGAATCAAACTGCGGCCATTGAGTTTTGATGTCTTTGACATCCGCGCACATGTACTCCCATCCGAGTTTCGTCACGCAATCGGTATCGGTGGCGCATTGATGGAACGACTGACATGTTCCGCCGAGGTTTTGATTGATATCAGTGATGTGAAACTGTGGATCGTAATCTACGGCAGAGGCTTTTGTGATTCCGTTATAGGCCTCGATGTTGACTTCATGAATGGATGGAGTCGCGAGATCGGCAAAGGGAGCGTTGATGGCGAGGAAAAGTTTTGTCGACGTAGCCCGCACAATTCTTCCGCGACCGATAGCAAACCAGGAAACACCGTCAAAGGATCCGATGAGAGCACCTTTATTGAATCCGTGCCAGTCTCGCTGATAGCCATTGGCATAAAGGGCCGTCTGAGTTTGAAGTCGGTTAAGTCGCTGCGCCTGTGTTGTGGATCTGGCCGAATGGGAGAACGGAAGCATCGTCGGTGGTAACCAGCAAGCGCGACCGAAGATCGTGTCTTCGTAGTTCCCACTGTTACTGTAGTTTCCGAAGCCATCACGTCTAGTGTTATGACCGAGACCCTGAAGACCTGTTCCATCAGAAGACAATGGGTGGGCGGACAGTGCGCTCAACCAGGAATCCTTTCCGCAATTCGGACAAGGGGTATATGTCCCGGAGACAGTGGAAAGGAGATAGACTTCGTCGAGAGCGACCGTCACGACTTTGGCGGGAAGGGCCTGATCGAGAGTCACGGCCATCTGACCAAGAAGAGCATTCATGCTGAAGTTCGACTGAGAAGGAACAATGGCGGAGTCATCGAGATACTTAAACTCGTCGCCTTCCTGGATAACCGATCCAGTGAGAGCGCGTTCCACTCCGGCCGTATCAAAGAGGCGGTGAGGAGCTGAGCGGGAATTCACTTGAATGCGGGTCTGGAGTGGAGTGCTTCCGTCGTCGACTTGGGTGACTGTACAACGGATTTCATTCGGTTCAGTTCCGTTGAGTGAGACGGCTTCGTAATCGAAGGCCGGGCACTCATTGATCGAGAGCTCGAGAGTGGACTTGTTACACTGACAGGTCTCGTACATTCTCTTCACGACATTTTTATAATAGAAATATTCATTCACGTCAGAAGAACCGGTCAGACAGTCCGCGGATGCCGTGTACGTCTTCGTCAAGATTTCTGTCTGATAGGGAGAAGTCGTCGCTTGGGCCTTGAGGTTTTGAAGGCAGGCGTAATCTTTTTTCTTCTTCGCGAATTCTTCATCATAACCGGTTCCGCCCGTTGTGCTTCCGGTTGTCGTTCCCGTGCTGTTTGAGCAGATGTAATAGAGTTGCGGATAGCGGAGATAAGCAAGAGGGTTATCAATTTTTTCTGCTTCAGCGGTGGCAAAGAGTGCAGGGAATTGAGAGACACCAGCCGCTTTTACTCCTCCGTCATTCACGCATTGATTATCTAAACAGCAGTTGAAGCCACGCGCCTGGCAGCTAGCATTGGAGCAAGTATTATTGTTATTCGTCGTACTATTGTTGGGATCAATCCGGACAACAAAGCTTGAAAGATTAAGATTCGACAGTGGAACCTGATTCAGACGAGTTTCTTTTTTAAAGAGACGAACTTTTGTCGACGTGAGGATACTCGTGCAGGTTGGACATAGGGAGCCGGCGGCAAAGACTGTTGTGGGGGAAACTTCCGCGACCTCTGTCCCACTCGCATCTGGCGCGAAGAGAGTTCCACTACAGTCGGAGAGGGAGTTCGTGCTATCTGGAAAATCGATGCGGTAAACGCGGACGACTTTTTTTTGAACGAAGTCATAGTAGGAAACCGGAAGAACTCGTGATCTCAGATCAAAGCTCACTCCACCGATAGAATACGTACTGACCAAACAGTAGGTGACGT
Organism: Vaucheria bursata; assembly: GCA_032358265.1. Classification (NCBI taxonomy): domain Eukaryota; class Xanthophyceae; order Vaucheriales; family Vaucheriaceae; genus Vaucheria; species Vaucheria bursata. The sequence goes on from JAULBW010066730.1 coordinate 14,479, forward strand.
TAGTGAAATTCGTTGAATCAGAAAGATAAGTTTGCACCTTCGTCCCGATGATATTAGCAGTGTTCAGGTTCGAGGCATTAAGTGTGATGTTCTGAGAAGTTGATCCGAGATAGTTGAAGGAAAGAGCGGTGACTGTTTCTGTGCTGGTGGTTCCACCGGAAGTGGATCCGGCCGTGGTAGAGCCTTCATCATTGAGGTTACTACGCGCCACCTGTCCCTGCGGCATGCACGATACGAGCAATAAAAGTAGTAACAGATACCTAACGTCCATGTTTCGGTGATCTCCTCATCCATGTTTTCGGAGTTCGCGCGTCTTACCTTTATTCTACACTGGGGTGGGAAAACTTTTCCCTAAGAGGATAAGAGGCTGATTCCCTAAGAGGATCAGAGTGAAGGAGTCGGGAGTGTGCCTAGATTATTTGTAGGTTCCGAAGTTAGCGAAGTAAGAACTGCTGTTTCCTGCTCCTGCCTGGACGTATGGGGATACAACCGGAAAGGCCGTATAAGGTGCCGTTCCGAGTGTCGGAGTGTAGTACCCATACCCTCCGTAGAATCTTGCATTAAAGAGAATCTGATCGGAAGGGGAAAGACCGCCGTTTCCGATGAATGGGCTGTAGTTATAAGGGTAAGGATTAATCGCGTAGGGATTGCCGTACATCTGCTGCCGATTACTCTGAAGCTGTCCGACGATTCCCCAACCAATGCTGTTGAGACCTTCGACGAACGCCTCTCGCGAAGGATCGCGCGCGTCTCTTACTTCAACGTTGGGAGATTCCCCGCTATCTTGAGTGCCTACATTCACAATGGGACTGGCGCGAGGAGGTTCATAAAATGAGCAAAGCTCTTCTTCAATCTCGTTACCCTTTGATTCGCAAATAGCTTCGAGATTCGTCGCTTCGGTAGGTTTCGAGTAAACGACGGAAATACCCAATACATCTGAAACGAGACTCATCGCCTCAGGTGCCACTTTGTCCAGATCATTTTCTTCACAATCAACAACTGATACATCGCGTGTGGCGCAGTTCATGGTTGCTAGTTTTTCAATCGCAAAATTCCTGAACTGCATATCTCTTAGACTCTGCGCCGCGATTTTGTCTCTGAGCTTGTTAATGATCAGGACTTCATTCTGTTTTCTGGCCAATTGATCATTCAGCATATTAAGAGCAGAACAGGCTTCGAGTTCGTCACCAGTGTTAGCGCGGGAAAGAGTTGATTCTCCTGCTTCGGGACTTAAACAAAGGGATACGGCAGCAAAGCTATCCAAATAATTCAGGGATGAAGTCAATCCCGGCTCAAACTGATTAATCAGTGCTTTTTTGGCAATCCCATCCGAAGTATTCGCCGGCATGGATTCTTTCTGGGCCGCCACAGAGAGCCAGCAAGCTTTCGCCTGATCAAAATTACTTAGTGATTGATCGCAAACAGCACGCTGTTCTGGAGTAAGTGTGACTCCAGATTGTTTTACTTCACTCCAAAGCCATGCAATTTTAGAGCGGGATTCAACTTTTAGACGCTCTTTCAGATCGTCTGCGACGAATTTAAACTTTTCAAGCGAGGTGTGAATCTTCATTCCAGCTTTTGCAGTTTTTAAAGCATTCATAAATGGGAGAGCGGCTACATCCTGAAAGTCAGGAATATCTTTTATGGTTCTAAGTTCCGAGCGGGTGAGTGTAAGACGACCCTCACGGATTTTTGGAATAGCCTCGCGAAGTTCAGAATACATTTCACGGAACGACCAAGCTGTTCCACCTGGTTTCTGGATGGCCAAAGCCCCTTTCATTCCTTCGAGTTCCGCATCTGTCAGGCTGGCCGTCGTTATCACTGAGTTGAGTTCTCTGACACTGTCGACATCCGGGGAAAATTGCTGGCTGCAGGCATCCTGAGCATTTTGTTCCCTTCCCTGACGGTTACTGCAAAGAGTGGCCACCGCTTGAAGAAACTTTGCCGGTGTATCTCTGTTGGCCTCAGGAATATCTTTTAACTGACGGAGAATGGACTGCGTCCCCTGCGTATTCATTAATAGATCAAACGCCTGAGCAGTTCCAAGTGAACGACGAAAATCTCTGGCCGCTCTCTGGGCCTTGGTCAGATTTTCCTGAGCAGTCGCTTCTTTGCTATCTCTGATGTCTCTTTTCAGTTGCTGAAATCCACCGATGAGTGTGATTTCGTTTCTAAGAGTGTTTTCTCTTTCTTCAAGCACACTGAGAGGCATGCATCTCATGCTTGCAAGGACCTGCTCTTTTAGAAGAATATCTGTGATCTCGAGCTCCGGAAGCGTTTCTGTATTACAGGCGGGGGTAATGGTCTTTCTTTTCATCGCTACTTCATAGTCAAACGCGATCTTCTGAAGACGATTACAGTTAGGCCCCGCGGCCTGGGCAACGGCAGAAATAAGGAGAAGCAGTAGAAATAGTCCTTTCATACATTCGACTATTCGGCTGAATGTTCATGAAAATTGAGGCTTTAGGATTTATTGATTAACCGTGGCCCGAACTCATGAATACTTCGTCGTAATTGATGGATTTCTGATGAGTTCCGAGGCTCAAGAAGTAGTCCTCGGAAATGTTCATACAGCCCTGAAGGTCCTGGCAGGTGAAGATCTGAGAACGGAAGGCTGCGGAATGAGGAAAGCCCGCCGCAAACCAAACCACGAGTTTCCGAAGCTGAACAAGCACTGTTCTCTCTTCTGTGAAAGTTTCGGAGCAGTATTGATAAAGTCTTTGCACCACTTCCCAGTAATCTTTTCCGAGGAAGACGGATTTTTTCTTCGACGCATACTCCGGATCAAGACTTTCAAGAAAGATGAAAGGATTGCGAAGCGCCCCACGCGCGATCATGAGAGCATCACACTGTGTGGATTTCAATCTTTCGGAGACACCGAAGGGATGATGAAGATCCCCATTGCCGATCAGGGGAAGTTTTTTTGTTTCATTAAGCGTCTCGATGAATTCCCAGTCGGCCATGCCGGTATACTGCTGCGTTCTCGTTCTGCCGTGAATGGCGACCCACTCAATGCCGGAGTTGTGAGCGATGTTTAAAATCTCCGCGGCGTTTCGGGAGTTCGCGTCCCAGCCCGTTCTGATTTTGATCGACAGTGGAATCTTCATCCGTTTTCTCATGCCCTCAAAAAGCGGAGCGAGAGCTTCGACTTCTTTCATGAGAGCGGAGCCTCCGCCCTTGGTGACAACTTTAGCCACCGGGCAACCCATGTTGATATCAAGAAACTTCGGGCCGTAACTTTCCGCCACTTCCGCGGCCTTCGCCATCGATTCCGGATCCTCACCGAAAAGCTGAATCCCGACATTTCTTTCGAGGGGATGAATTTTCAGCATGTCGAGAGTGCGCGCGTTTCCGTAATTGATTCCGTGGCACGAAATAAGTTCCGACACTGTTCCACCAGCACCGAGATCTTCCATCAGGAGGCGATAGGGAATGTTACAGATTCCCGCCATCGGAGCGAGAAGGAGTTTAGAATCAAATGAGATTTGGCCCAGCTTAATCTTCTGCGCTTTCCCTTGGAAAAGATTGATCTTCTCTGAGAGCTCAGGACTAAAGGGACGGGGAGCTTTGGTCATGGGAAAGAGTTTTATGGCAGTGATTAGTTCTTGTAAACAACACCCAACCCTTACTAAAATCTTTTCATGCGTTTAGTAGTATTCGATTGCGACGGCACCCTTTTTAATACCCATCTGGCCCGCCCGGCGTTCTATCCGGGAATCAAAGAGCTTTTGTTGGATTTGGCGGTGGACTGCCGGCTCTTTGTCTGGACCGCTCGAGGTCGAGCTTCAACACTGCGCATCCTCGAAGATAATGGAGTGAAGCATCTCTTTGAGGCGATCTCCACTCCCGACGACGCTCCCCCCAAGCCCAATGTTCAGGGACTCTTGGATCTGGTGGGTGAGCACGCCAAAAAAAGTATCTGTGTCATTGGGGATTCATCCATGGACATGCAGGGGGCAAGAAACTTCGGGGTGCTCGCCCTTGGTGCCGTCTGGAACAACCAGGCAAGTGAGAGTTATCTGCGCGAATCCGGGGCGGATTTCATAGTGTCTCATCCCTCGGAATGTAGTACGCTCATCCGGTCAAATTTAACCGGAGCTTGATCTATGTTCGATAATTTAAGTGAGAAGTTTTCAGATGCTTTCCGCAGTCTGAAAGGTACTAATAAAATCTCCGAAGAAAATATTGAAGAAACACTGAAAGGTGTAAAGACAGCACTCCTCGAAGCTGACGTAAATTTTAAAGTCGTTAAAGAATTTGTTGAGAAAGTGAAGACCCAGGCCCTTGGAGAGAAAGTTCTCCGCGGAGTCAACCCGGGCCAGCAGTTCGTAAAAATCATGCACGACGAACTCGCGGCCCTCATGGGTGGCGAGTCTGAGGGACTGAATCTCAATCGTCCGCCCGTCATGCCGATTCTCATCGTGGGTTTAAACGGTGCCGGGAAAACGACTTTCGCCGGAAAACTCGCCCTCCATCTCAGAAATAAATCCAAGAAAGATATTCTTCTGATTCCTGCGGATAACTTCCGTCCGGCGGCCAAAGATCAGCTCATCACCCACGCCAAAAATCTTGGTGTCGATTACTTTGATTCTGATCTTTCGATGTCTGCCGTCGACATTGTGAAAGCGGGGATGGAGCACGCCAGAAAACTCCATAAAGACATCGCGATCATCGATACCGCCGGCCGACTCCAAGTCGACGAAGAACTCATGGGTCAGCTGGTTGACGTGAGAAAATCTCTGGAGAAACCAGAAGTTCTTATTGTCGCTGATGCGATGACCGGTCAGGAAGCTGTGAACGTCGCGAAAGTCTTCCACGAGAAAGTGGGACTCACAGGAGTTGTCCTTTCAAAAATGGATTCCGACGCCCGCGGGGGTGCGGCCCTCTCTATCCGTTACGTTACGGGTGTGCCGATCAAGTTTATTTCGATCGGTGAGAAGATGAAGGATCTTGATCCTTTCCATCCGGATCGCCTCGCTAAACGCATTCTCGATATGGGTGACGTTCTTTCTCTCGTGGAAAAGGCGGAAGAGGCGATTAATCAAGACGATGCCATGGGGATGATGGCGAACCTTGAGAAAGGGCGCTTTACCATTAATGATTTCGTCAAACAGATGGAAACGATCAACCGCTTGGGATCCTTCGGTTCGATTCTCAAAATGATTCCAGGAATGGGGGGAGCTCTTCGTCAGATTGGCGATCTTTCCGGTGCAGAAAACGAAATGAAGAATATGAAGGTCATCATCAATTCGATGACCAAAAAAGAGCGCGAGCACGTTGAGATTCTTGACGGTTCCCGTAGAAAAAGAATCGCGACAGGATCGGGTCGGACGGTCCAGGAAGTGAACTCCTTCATTGAAAAGTTCAACCAGATGCAGCAGATGATGGTGGGCATGATGGGGATGATGAAGGGGGGAGGACTCCCGAGTATTCCAGGTATGGGACCAGTTAAGGGGTTTCGTCAGGCACCCAAAGGGCAGACCACTGGGACCCCGACAGCAGACAAATCAGGGAAGAAAAGCCCCTATGGAAAGAAGTATTTCTAGGACCTTAGTTTGACACTAAGTGTGTTTCGAACTATAAATTGTTACATTTTTTATTCGTGATCTTTAGAGGAGATTTCCAAATGGTAAAAATCAGAATGGCCCGTGGTGGTCGCAAAAACCGTCCGGTCTACACAATCGTAGCTGCTAACTCTCGCAGCCCGCGTGACAGCCAGTTTCTTGAGAAGCTTGGCCAATACGATCCAAAATCAGTTGAAGCTCTTAAGGGCATCAATGTTGACGGAATCAAAGCTTGGATTGCTAAAGGCGCTCAACTTTCTGATACCGTAAGAACTTTGCTCAAAAACAACAATATCAAGTTATAATGCTCTCAAGCCCCGAAGTTGATCGGGGGTAACCCAGTAGGTGTTATGAGCGAATTGAAGACTCTGATGGAGTATGTTTCTAAGGCCCTCGTTGACATGCCCGAGCGTGTGGAAGTTAACGAAATCGAAGGCGAGCAAACAACAGTACTTGAACTTAAGGTTGATAAATCAGACTTAGGTAAAGTGATTGGTAAGCAAGGAAGAACGGCCAGAGCACTCAGAACCATTTTGAATGCTGCCTCTACCAAGCTGAGAAAAAGATCGGTGCTCGAGATTATCGAGTAGGTCTAAAAAACAGGTGATTTCACTAAACCCCGTCCTTCCGAAAGGAAGACGGGGTTTTTTCGTTATGAATGAGATCTATTCTTCTGTGAGTTATGTTATATCCCTCACATGGATTCTAAAAAAGACCTCGTCAGACTCGCTAGTGTCACTCGTCCTCATGGGATCAAGGGTGAGGTCGAGCTCAATCTTTTGAACAGCATTGAAGACTCAATTCTCGATGAAGAGATGCGGGTTTGGATCGTTCCTACGTCGCCGAAGTCGAAGTTAAAGGCGGATGGTGAAGAGTGGACGATCGCGAAGCTTCGTTTCGGCAACAAGGCGATTTGCCTCTTTGAAGGCATCAAGGATCGCACGCATCTCGAAACACTCCTTCCGTTTGATCTCTATCTTCCGCGTGATCAGTTTCCGGAGCCCGAAGAGAACGAAGTGTATCTCATCGATCTCATCGGGATGCAGGTTTTCAGTCCGGAAGGGGCCCTCCTCGGAAAACTCGAAACGTTTTCTGATAATGGTCAGCAGTACCTCTTTGATGTGAGACTGGAAAACGGTGAGAAGATGACTCTTCCTTACGTCGATGCGTTTTTTCCGGAGATCGATGTCGAAAATAAACGAATCGTGATGATTATGCCGGAGTACACAGAATAATGATCACGAGAAGAATCTGGATTCTCACACTGTTTCCGGAGTACTTTAAACCCTTCCTTGATTGCGGAATTGCCGGAGCTGCTTTCCGGGGTGAGCGCGGTGACGGCGATTTTAAATTCGAAGTTCAGTTCGTGAACATCCGGGATTTCTCTACGACAAAATATAAAAGTGTCGATGATTCTCCCTTCGGCGGTGGACCCGGAATGGTCATGCGGGCCGATATTTTGAAAGATGCTCTCATGAAGGGAGTCGTGGAAGTCGGAGGATACACGGACAAGGAAGAACTCCATGTGGTCTACACATCCCCCCGTGGAAGAGTGTGGAACAATCGAATCGCACGCGAGTTCGGCACAACTAAACTCGGCGGAGAGAAAGATATCGTCTTCATTTGTGGACGTTACGAGGGAATTGATGAACGATTCCTCGAACTCTATGTGAATGAATATTTTTCCGTCGGAGATTATGTTCTCACGGGCGGAGAAATACCGGTGATGGCGATACTGGACTCAGCCGTGCGATTCGTTCCGGGAATTCTCGGCAATAAGTTATCCGCTGGAGATGATTCTTTTGAGGACGGTCTCATTGAGTTTCCCCAGTACACTAAGCCCCGGGAGTTTGACGGCAAGGAAGTTCCTGCGATCCTTCTCGAAGGACATCATAAAAAAATCGGTGAGTGGCAGAAAGAGCAGAAAATCGAGATGACCAAAAAATGGCGCCCGGATCTTCTGAAGAGTGATACATGATGAGCTGGAATCTCCTTTTTTCATCATGGTTAGTTGCTGCAGTTGCCACCGCAGGCTCTCTCTTTTTCAGTGAAGTGATGATGTATCCACCATGCGTTCTCTGCTGGTACCAACGGATCTGCATGTACCCGCTGGTAGTGATCCTCATGACAGGACTATTTCCCGCTGACAAAAATGTTATTCGCTTTTCTTTACCACTGGCGCTCCTCGGTTGGGTGATCGCTTTTTATCATAATCTTCTCTATTACAAGATTCTGCCTGAGAGTGTGGCCCCTTGCCGCGCCGGAATTTCCTGCACGACGGTTCATATCCAGTGGTTAGGTTTCATCACAATCCCACTCTTGTCTCTGGCCGCGTTCTCAGTCATTATTTCGTTACTACTCGTTGTCCGGAGGAAACTGGCCTATGAAAATTGATAAATGGATGATCGTTGGAATTTCTGCAATCGTGATTGGTGCCGGATTCTGGGCAGCAAGATACTTTTATAAGGCCGATGAAGTCGCCGCGACTGAAGCTGTGGCCAAAGAGGAACCTGCGGTTTTCGTAAGACCACATTCCCCGCGTATGGGGAATGCCAATTCGAAAGTCACCGTTGTGGAATTTCTCGACCCTGAATGTGAGAGCTGTCGCGCGGTTTATCCGGATGTCAAAAAGATCATCCAGGAATTCGATGTTCAACTCGTTGTCCGCTACGCCCCTTACCATCACAATTCAGTTTTCGCGGTGAAGATCCTTCACGCGGCCATGAAGCAGAATAAATACTGGGAGACCCTCGGAGTTCTCTTTGAATCGCAACCGGAGTGGGGGAGCCATCATGCTCCTCAGCCGGAAAAAATCTGGGATCATCTTCCCAAGGCCGGAGTCAATGTCGAACAGATCCGCAGTGACATGAGTGATCCCACGACCTTTGATTTGATTGAGCTCGACAAAGAAGACGGCGCGAAGCTCGGAGTGAACGGGACACCGACATTCTTCGTGAACGGAAAACCGTTAGAGAACCTCGGCATGGAGTATCTCCGAGAGGCGATCAAAGCGGAGCTTCAGGCGACTAAGTAGATTGGTTGTTCTTCAGTTTCCCGAGATCTGTGCGCTGGAAAGATTCCACCACGCGAACCTCATCAATCTGAGCGGGTCTGATGGATTTACGGATTAAATCCAGAAGCTCATCGGGTAAACTCCTGTGGAGAAGAACTAACCGATTTCCCTTTCTTGGATCACTCGCGATGAGTAATTCCGCATTGCCGTACTGTCCTTCTCTCAGAAGCAGTGAAGCCAAGGTGTCTTTAAGGTTCAGGATGTTCGTGAGGTGTCCCGCTATCTTTATTTCCTGATTCAGCCTTCCCTTAGGGGTGAGAAAACCCTCTGAAAGATGAACCTGATCTTGGGTGGTGTAGAAACCTTCAGCATCGCATAGCTTATCGGCCATGGTGAGGGAGAAATTTTCCGAAAGAGTGAACGTGGCCGAAAAGAGAGACGGTGACTTCACTTGAAGTGTCCCCAGCGCATTGGTGCGGACTTCATGAATCGAAAGCACCGAAAGTTTATCTCCCGGAACTTTACCGGAGGCAAGTTGTGAAGAGACTTCTGTCATGCCGTAAGTTCGGATCACGGGCCAGCCCAGGTCTCGTGCCTTCTCTTCAAGGGCCAGGGGAAGGAAATCCCCACCCACGATGAGAAAACGTAAACCGGGAGGAGCTTGCAGATTTTTTGCGACGATATCATAAAGCTGAGTCGGGACAATTGTGGTGATGGTGACTTTTTCGTCCTTCACCGATTTAAACCATTGGTCGGGATGCCATTTCCTGAGATCAACGATCCGGTTTCCAAGGAGTTTTGCGCGGAGGAGAACGGAAAGTCCGCCAACGTGATAAGTTGGTAGCGAGAGTCCCCACACGTCCTGAGATGAGAGCGAAAACCACTCATTCACAGCACGAGCATTCGCCTCCATCGCTTTTTCTGAAAGGATATACCCCTTGAGCTCACTGGTCGTCGTCCCGGAAGAAAAGAGAGCGAAGTGAGAAGTAAAGATCTTGTCAGCGAGTTCGGCGCGTAGGCGCAGAGAGGCCTTCGAAAGTGAGGAATGAGTGATGATCTTTAATTCTTCATTGAAGTTTACATCGAACAAAGGTCTTCCCATTTTCTGGTGCGAAGTTCAGCATACATGTCCCTGATCATTGAGAGATCCGGAACAAATCCTGAATCGTAGTCACCGAGATAAATCTTTTTTTCTTCTTCATAGAAACCATGACCGATGATTCCGTGAGTGATCGCTGTATTCCCACATCTCATGAGTTCGCAGTAAGTATGCCAGTTCCCAAGTGCTGAGCCGAGGTAAGTGCTGTAAACGATCTCTGGAAAATGGGGCTGCCTTTCGCAGTTTGGCTTATAGACATAGAGATCAAATGGCGTGCCGAGGATAAAATCCCGTGCTCGCTTGAGTGGAAAATTTGACCAATCAGTTTCAGAAAGAGGATCTTCCACATAATCGATGAGCTGACTCCATTCTGGCGTGAGTGAATCCAGGAGTTCATTCATGTTGGATTCGCTGAATAGCCCATTGGCATCGAGTCTCACTCGTACGCCGTTCTTTAAGGCCTCATGAAAGGCTTTATCCTGCGGATGCTGGAGCTTGTATTTCACGACCTGTGAGACGATTTCCTCTGATCCCGACCATAACTGATGATTGCGGAATCTCTTCGCCGGGTAATTCTGATATTCCTCGTCGAGGCGAAGGAGCATCAGGACTTTTCTTTGGTATTCTGATTCTTGCTTTTGAAAACCGGCCAAGAATTCAGCGACTGATGCATCTCCCAGCGGGACATGCGGAAAGTAATCAGCGTAGACCGTTTTCCCATTCACCACCGTAGAAAGATAGACTCCTTCCTTGGGTTCCAGGGAACTCAAACGATTGACTTTTCTTTTGGGGGTCAGCACGTACCGGCTATACTTGATGTTCACTCAGGAATACCCCACAAAGAAGAACGGAAAAGACGATGAGATGGATGCTGGAAAATTTAAGCCCGGCATTGAGCTCGGACCCTGAATTTTTGAGAGTAATTTTTGCAAGGACAAGAGCAGGGAGTAAGGCAAAGGCGGTGATCCCGATGTATTTGTAGTTCAGGAAATGAAGAAGCAGGAGATAGGGAAGAAAAATCGTGACGAGTGTGAGCCCGCGGTAGCTCTGGGCCGACATTCTCGTGGCGAGTGTCTTCTTTCCGACTTCTGCGTCCGTGTCTCGATCACGGAGATTATTAATGCAGATGAAGGTCGTGGCGAGAAGGCCGAAGATCGCGGCCAATGTGATGACCTGAGGACTAACGGATTGGGCGTAAATAAAATAAGAGCCGATAACGGAAAATAGACCAAAGAAAAGGAAAACAAAAATTTCCCCAAGACCGCGATAGGCGAGAGAGACTTTTCCTCCGGTGTAACCGAAGGTGAGATAAAGAGAAATGAGTCCCAGGACCATGAAGGGCCAGCCTCCGCGGAGGATAATCGGAATCCCGATCATCGCCGCGGCCAACAGACAACACCAGGCCCAAAATTCCACCGTCTTGATGTCAACCAGACCGGCGGCACTCACCCGAGTGGGGCCAACCCGTTTGGCGTCTGCGCCTTTTTTAAAATCGATAACGTCGTTAAAAAAATTCGTCGCAAGCTGAATAAAGAGTGCCCCCGCGATGCAGAGGATAAGCCACGAAATCCGGTGCTGGTCATTGCTGGATTGGAAATAGATATAGCTCACAATTGGGGGAATGATTCCGGCAAGGAGAGTCTTGGGACGGGCCGCGAGAATAAAATATTTCATGAGACGAGTTCCCGAATGAGTGGCAGAAGAAGTTCCGGATGTTGAAACAAACGGTGCCCTGCCGGTACCATGTGAACGTCAAATTCACCGAGCTGATTCTTCAGAAGGGAATACTTCGGATCTTTCTCACCGAGAATCCAGTGGACCCGGGATTTATTCTCCGTAAGGAAGGGGAGAAAGTTTTCCTGCCGGGAGAGAATCATTTTTCTAAAGAGCTCGGCGGACCTCTCCGGAACCATGGTCAGTGGACGATCATGTTGAAACAGAGGAAGCGCATTCCACCAGTTGAGGAAAGATTGAGGATTGCCAAGACGTTCCAAAACCTCTTTTTCCCAAGCACTTCTGACTTCCCGTTCTTTGTCATCCACAAGACCAGGGTGCGCATTGATCAGGATAAGCTTTTTAAAGCCGTTTTTTCTGGCGAGCTCTATAGCGAGTCTTCCGCCCATGGAGTAACCAATAAGAACATCAGAGGAGTCCGTGACAGGAGTTTCCCTGTAAAGATCATGCAGGAGGACGTCGTCGCCTTTCAGGAATTCAAAATCCCTGGGTGAACCCAGGAAACCGTGAAAGACCCTGATCATATCCACTCCGAAAGAAATTTTTGTGTTTCTTCCTGAGACGGACGGAGCTCAATCACCTGGTGGGTTTTGAGATCATTGATGTTCTGCGAGTAACTGAGGCCCATCGCCGGGACGATGGCGCTGAAGTCTCTTTCGTGCTCGAGGATAATTCTCTTGTCGAGTTTCAACATGTCGAAGATCCGGCCGCCACGATTGTTGATGATGATGAGCTTAAGATTCTTTGGCAATTCATTCAAAGACGAAAGGTCATAGCGAGTAGTGATGTCACCCAGTACACAGTACACAGTTTCTTTCGTTGAATCAGCTATCCCGATCGCCGTCGCGAGCTGACCATCGATGCCGTTGACTCCTCGATTGCCAGAGGTCTGAAAGCGCTTGGTCTGGACCAGCTCAAAAAACCGGATGATGAGGGAGTTTCCCAGATAGACTTTTCCGTCATACGGAAGCGCGTCCTGAAGCTTCTTCATGAAAGTGATTTCACTTAAGGGATACTTCTGGGTGAGATTGACGAAAGTCTCCACCGAGTCGTCACCACTGAAATCGAACTTCACTTGATCGAGGGCCTTCCAGAATCGATCCTGATTCATGAGGTCTTTTGATCCCGCCGGCATGACTTCCCCGAAAGAGAGACCAGGAAGATTTCGTGAGTCAAAGGAGAAGACCGGCAAAGGATTCATCTCCAAAAGTCGCCAGACTTTCGAGAGCGGTGTGTGTCCGACTCTGATGACACTATCAAATTCATTCTTCTTAAAGAGTTCTATCAGTTTTTTCTCGGTCCGGAGGATGGACATATCGTGGCCGCCACTCAGAACTTCTGCGTAGTAAGGAAGATTCGTTCCGGCAAACTTCAGAATGAAGGGCCGCATCGATTCCGCTTCATGAGAAAAAAGGAAGAGCGGTTTTTTTACACGACCAAGGAAAGCTTCGAAATGAGTCAGATCTCTTCCCGAAGTGATTTGTCCGTCGTGTGGTTTCGTATCATCAACGAGAACGTTGATATGAACTGGATAGACTGGATTCGGGATTTCAAAATTCGTGAACTCTGAAAGAGGAATCTCAAAATAACTGCCTCGGGCCCCCACTGTCAGAGACTCGTGCTCGACGGTCTGAGGGGCACCAGTTCCGTGCATTTTACTGGGACGGTCGCCGGAGATGAGAACCAGAGGAACATCACTATATTTTGCTTCGAGCATAGCGGAGACACACTCCGAAACCGCCGTTCCTGAAGTCGTACAGATCGCAGCGGGGAGGCGAGAACCTTTGGCCAAACCCAGCGCTCGGAAACTTGCCATGCGCTCATCAAACTCAAACTGGATCTTATCCTCAGGGAAAAATTTCAAAAGATCGTGATTCCTGGCGCCGGTGCAGAAATAGATCCGGGAGAGTTCGCTGAGCTTGAGCCTCATAGGTAATGATCCTTCACGACGTTTCTCTTCCAGGAGATTTCATTGAGTTCTTTTTTTAGCTCAGACCCCTGAACGACTCCGCCTCCACTTTCAATAGTGAAGGTATCATTCTTCCATTGGACATTCCTGATCATCACAACAAAGCGAGACTCCTTCCTTGTCACAAGTCCCATGGCCGAACCAAAGGAGCGCTCGGGATATTTCTTTGCATAGCGGGTAGAGCGGAGAAAACTCATGCTTTCTTTTTTCGGGTAACCACCGAGGGCCGCAGTAGGAGAAAGGGACGACACAAGCGAGACAATGTCGCTATCTTCGCTCACGGCCGCGGTGATATCGGTTTTCAGGTGAATGATATCTTTGAATTCTGTCGTATAGGTCTCTGAGACATGAATCTTGTCCGAGAAAGCCACGAGCTTCTCAGAGATATCTTGAACGACGAGATTGTGTTCCAGAAGATCTTTCTGGGAACTCATGAGCTCTCTTTCCTGACCTTTTTTTGACGTTCCCGCCAGAGCATGAGTCGTGAGAATTCCCTGTTTCAGGGTGAAGAGTTCCTCGGGTGTGGAACCAATAATTCCGAAGTCACTTCCCCAGAGTCCGTAAGGAGATCCGGTTCCGAATGTCAGGGCCTTCTGGATGAGATGGGGGATGGTGCCCTCAGGATTTTGGGTACGAAAGTTTTCACGGGAGATCATCACCACTTTTCTGAGAACCCCAGAAAATGATCTCATGAGATCCTGGAAATCTTCTTCGTAGGTTTTGTCTTCTGTTCCGAGACTCTGAAACTCTGGGTGATTTGTTTCGAGTTCTTGAATGAGAGTGGTAACCATCTCATGAGAAAGGTGATGAATTTTTTCTGGAGAGTAGCGCAGATACGTGTCGGAGTAAAAGTCCTTCAGGTAGAAAACTTCGCGATCCTCTGGAGAGAAATTTTTCATGACATCGAACTGTCCACCGGTGCCGAGGATGAGAGTGTCACCATCGGGGTTTTTCAGGAAGGCACCTTTTTCGGGAAAATGACCTTCGAGAATAGGCATCAGTAGATCCAGGGGGATTTTTCGAAGTCGGGTTTTCTTTTTTCGAGGAAAGCGTTTCGCCCTTCAGCGGCTTCTTCCGTGCCGTAGGCCAGACGGGTTGCTTCACCAGCGTAAATCTGCTGGCCCACCAGTCCGTCATCAATCAGGTTGAAGCCAAACTTAAGCATGCGGATAGCAGTCGGGGATTTCGTGCATATCGTGCGGGCCCATTCAAGACCCGCTTTTTCAAGGAGAGCGTGAGGAACAACTTTATTCACCATGCCCATTTGAAACGCTTCATCGGCCGTGTACTTTTGTTCGAGGAAAAAAACTTCGCGGGCGCGTTTCTGGCCAACTTGTCTGGCGAGGTAAGCTGAGCCGAACCCACCATCAAAGCTCGCGACATTGGCATCCGATTGCATGAAGATCGCGTGCTCTTTTGAGGCAATCGTCATGTCACAGACGACGTGAAGAGAATGTCCGCCACCCACTGCCCAGCCTGGGACCAGTGCGATCACAACCTTAGGCATGAAACGAATCATGCGCTGAACTTCCAGGATGTGGAGACGGCCATGGGCCATTGGCATACCGGGTTTATTTTCTTTATATTCGTAGCCCGCTTTCCCGCGGACATTCTGGTCTCCGCCGGAGCAGAAGGCCCAGCCACCGTCTTTTGACGAAGGGCCATTACCAGTTAAGAGGATTACTCCGACATCATTCTGACGATGAGACCATTCCAGCGCCGTCAGTAATTCATCGACGGTCTGTGGACGAAAAGCGTTCCGGAGATCGGGTCGGTTAAATGCAATCCGAACAGCACCGGTATCTTTGGCCTTATGAAAAGTAATGTCCTTGAACTTGAAGTCGGTGACTTCGTTCCAGTCCTCAGGATGAAAAATAGGGGAGATCATTTTTCACTCCAGGCCGAGTACATATAGGCGATGCCACCGAAAACCGGAAGGGAACGGAAATTGGTAAATTGCGTATTGGCCTTCATGATGGCGAGGAATGTTTCATCGGAAGGAAAGGTTTCGGAGGTCGCGATCAGATACTCGTACGCGTCCCCGCGCTTTGAGATGAGACCAAAAACCGGAACGTAGGCCTTGAGCATCGTAAAGTAGGCTTTCTTGTAGAGAGCATTTTTTGGTTGGCCGAATTCGAGAATGTGCACAGACTTTGCCACTCGGCCAAGCTCTTTCAGGCCCAGTTCAAGGCTTTCCACATTGCGGATACCAAAGGAAATCGTCACCGCATCGAACTCTTTATCCTGGAATGGGAGCTTTTGAATGTCTCCCACGAGAAACTTCACTCCCGAATTTGCTTTCTTCGCTCGCTCGTTGGCCAGCTCGATCATGTTCTCAGAAAAATCCAGTCCGGTGACAACTGCACCTTTTTTCTCCAGCATGAAGGCGATATCACCGGTGCCGGTGGCGCAATCCAGAACTTTTTTCGGATGACTCTTCGAGGCCAGGGCGACGAAGTTTCTTTTCCACAGGCGATGAGTCCCGGCAGAGAGTACGTCGTTTAAAAGATCGTACTTGTGGGAGATGTCGTTAAACATTACGCGAACGAATTCGGCACGTGCCATATTACATCCTGAGTTCTTTCTCAAAGAGAGGTGCGAGTTTTTTTAGTTTCGTGACGAGTTCATCAAACTGCTGGAGGTTCAGCGCCTGCTGACCGTCTGAGAGTGCACAGGCCGGTTCAGGGTGAACTTCCACCATGAGACCATCAGCTCCGGCCGCCACAGCAGCAAGAGCAGCGTCGGTGACGTAAGGAGTGAGACCCATGGAATGCGAAGGGTCCACGATGATTTTGAACGGAGTGTTCTTCTTAAGCCAGATCACCGAGCCGAGATCAAGAAGGTTTCTCAACTTCGTGTCGAAGGAACGGACACCGCGCTCACAAAGAATAATATTTTTTTCACCGAGATTGAACAGATACTCAGCACTACCGAGCCATTCAGTGATCGTAGCTGAGAACGCGCGCTTAAGAATCACCGGGCGATTGTAGCGCGACAGTTCTTTCAGAAGTTCGTAGTTGTACATGTTGCGGGCACCGACCTGAAAAACTGAAACCACGTCGAGCATTTTCTCAACCTGTCTCACGTCGGTAACTTCCGTGATGAAATCAAAGGGAGTTTCTTTTTTGAGCTTACGGACAATTTCTAAACCCTCGTCACCCATTCCCTGGAAGGCCTTGGCGGAGGTTCTCATTTTGTGAATGCCTCCGCGGATGAGAGTCGGACGTGCCTCATGATTCAGAACCTGACGGAGCTGGGACTCTGATTCAACCGCACAGGGCCCTGCTATGAGAAAGAGATCGCGCGAATTAAAATTAAGGGTTTTTGTTTCCATAAATGGGGTCTCTTAAATCATGTTTTTATGAGTCTCATTAGTACTTAATTCTCCTCCTATTGGAAAGCGTAATCACGTTGAAATTCCTAGACAAAGGGGTACCTGAACTGTATCAAAACTTATGCAATTTCCGGTTTCTGCCTACATTGGTCTCATTCACGGTCCCATCCTCTCAAAAGACGGTGGGGAGATCACGACATCGGTCACTAATCTTGACATTCACGATATCTCCCGCACCTCACGCACTTTTGGTTTTAAAAAATTCTTCATCGTTACTCCCATCAAAAACCAGCAGTCGATGGTCAATAAGATCCTCGGATTTTGGGAATCGGATTCCGGACTGATTTACAATCCCGACCGGAAGGAAGCTCTTCACATCGCGCAGGTTATTGATTCTCTGGAAGACGCTATTGCTGAGATTACGCGGCTGGAAGGAAAGAAGCCTTGTGTCGTAGTGACAGGAGCGAACTTCAAAAAATACGATGGCGGCGAAAAAGACCTCTTGCAAAAGCTACGCAGTACGGGTACTCCTATGTTCTTAATATTTGGTACAGGATGGGGATTAACCGCTCCGGTAACCGAGCAGGCCGACTTTCGGCTGGAGCCAATATTTGGCATAGCAGATGACGGATATAATCATCTGTCTGTTCGTTCAGCGGTCGCAATTTATTGTGATCGACTGGTCCAGAGCCTCTGATTTCTGATTCACGCATATTTGCGTGAAACTGGCGGGCCGATGAACACTTTGCGTGTTCTGCTTTTCGGGGTCGCATCTTTGCCATCTTAACTTTTTCCTTCCCTCTGGGCACATAGTTAGCCGAATGGAAGTCTCGTAAGAGAGGATTTTATGAATTTGATTGATGTTGTTGAAAAGAAACACGAAAACCCAAATGCAGCCAAATTCGCCGATTTCAAAACCGGCGATACGATTGAAGTTGGCGTGAGAATCAAAGAAGGCGAGAAGACCCGCGTTCAGGCGTTCCAGGGAACATGCATTGCCATGAAACACCCAGGAAGACTGAATGGTCACTTCCGCGTTCGTAAGATTTCTGACGGCGTTGGTGTTGAGCGCGTTTTTCCATTCCACTCACCGGCGGTTGAAAGCATCACGATTATCTCGAAAGGGAAATCTCGTCGTGCGAAACACAACTACCTGCGTACAAGAACTGGTAAAGCTGCTCGCGTGGCCATTGATTATTCTCGCTAAGATTCGTCATACGAAAGAGGGACCTTCGGGTCCCTTTTTTTTTGTCCGGAGGTCTCATGAAATTTTTTCTTTCGCTCCTTCTCCTCTCAAGTTTGACTTTTGCGGAGGAAGAAACGGAATTTGATAAATTCGTCGATAAGCAGAAAAAAGAGAATCTTTCTCCGGAGACTTTAAGGAAACTCGAACCGGCCAAAGATGAGACTCCTCCGACAGAAGGGGAGACGAAGTTTGATCGGGAACTCGATAAGAAAAAGAAAAAGTACTTCAAAAAAGAAGATCTCACTCCGACCAAAAAACAAGGCCTGATAGATCCTCTGATTGATGTGTCGAAAGAAGCTTCTGAGGAAGGTAAAAAAAAAATTGAGGAAGTGACGGGGAAGATCCTTCGGAGTGAAGATCTCCGGGACGATTCCTTCGGCACACTCGCTCTTGGGTACCAACCCTTCACAACCTGGATACCCAGTAAGTGGACGGCCTCTTATACTCAGATTTTTCATCGCAAATGGTCTCTCGAGGGGGAGTATTCCCGCGGAACACTTTCCGTTCCGGTCTTCGACGTTGATATCGGAAAAATTCAAGAAGAGAGAGTGACGCTTCAATCCCGCTATTTTACCGGCAACAGTTTCAACTGGAGCTTTGGTCTTCTTTATCAGAAAGGGGAAGCCAAACTCGGCGCGGATATTCCGGCCACTTCAAAACTCGACGTTTTTGAGATGGAAAGTTTTGGGGCCACCTTTGGTTTTGGTAACCGCTGGCAGTGGGAGAATGGCATCACGTTCGGCATCGACTGGTTTCGCGTGAATCAGCCACTCTTTGGCCGCTGGGAAAACGAGTCGGTTCTGAAAACTGTTTCGGCCGATG
The DNA here is from genome assembly GCA_032358265.1 of Vaucheria bursata. NCBI lineage: Eukaryota > Xanthophyceae > Vaucheriales > Vaucheriaceae > Vaucheria > Vaucheria bursata. The sequence goes on from JAULBW010066730.1 coordinate 33,260, forward strand.
ACGCTGATGAATTGAAGAAGATCATGCGCGCCTTCAATACGCTTCCCACCTTCGTCTTTCTGGGCTTCCAGCTCGGTTACACTTTCTGATATTTTCTCAAACACCGGACGAATCGATCTGAGATTTGATAGGAATATGTCCAATGCTCGAACTCAAACTTATCTCTGACTTTCCCTGCGAAATTATCGCCACGGATGAAGTGGGTCGCGGCCCTTTAGGGGGACCAGTGGTGGTAGGTGCCATCCGCCTGCGGGTGAATCAAGCTGCTGAGCTGAAAACACTTTTGAAGTTTCTCCGATCGGGTGGGATTAAAGATTCAAAAACTCTCTCGGGCGAGCAGAGAAAAACGGTACTGCAGAAACTAGGAGCGAATGATCTCTCATTCAGAAAGAAAGGGGAGCTCAGTCTGAAAGGCATCTTGGTTTCGTACGTGACCTGGGAAATGAATCACGAAGTCATTGATGAAATGAACATTCTCGGGGCGAGTTTGCAGGGAATGAAAGAGGCCTCAAAGTTTCTGTCAGAAGCGGAAAAAGTTCCGACGACCGTTTTGATCGACGGGCACATGAAGTTTCGCTGGGGTATTGAGAAATCTGACTGGAATGAAATCCCGCTGATCAAAGGGGATTCGCGTTCCCTACTTATCGGGCTTGCTTCCATTATCGCCAAGGAAAAGCGCGATGACTACATGAGGCAGATGCATGAACTCTACCCGCAGTACGGATTCAATTCTCACTTCGGTTACCCCACCAAGGCCCATCGCGCGGCGATCGTCTCCTTCGGTCCCTGTCCGATTCATAGGAAAACCTTCAAGGGAGTCCGGGAATACGTCGGGACTCTGTCTTGAAATTTTAAAGTCACGGGATTTTCACTCGGAAGGCATTCCGCTTCTTGTTTCGCCAGAGCTTCTTAGGAAGAGAGACCTCGGGCAGCTTGATCTCGTCAGAATGAGAAAAATTAACGGGTGGGTCATTGAAATTGCCGAGGTCAAAAGCTCTTTGTCAGGTTTCCAAGCTCTCGAACGGGGACAACGGAAGAGAATCGTTGCCGCGGGAATTTTTCTCAGCGGGATTTTCGGAAGTCCCATGAAGTTTATCCGCTTGCTTGGACGCCACGGTTCCGACCAATTGACTCGGGCTTAGTTTTTTTGCAAAAAACTCAAAGATTCATTACTCTTAAGATATGAAAAAACTTTTTTCTGCCCTTCTGATTCTCCTTACTTTATCGATCCTTTCTCCGCAAAGGGCCCATGCCCAGCTTCCAGTCAAGGCCAAGGCTTTTATGACTATCGTCGGATACGGAACAGCTGGTGGTGCGATTTTAGGTGCGGCTTCCATGGCGTTTGGAACTTCCACTCGCGCTGTTGCTCAGGGGGCTTCGCTTGGTCTTTACGCTGGTATATTTTTTGGCGCCTACGTTTTAGTTTCCCACGCTCAGAGTCGTCAAGGCTCTTATTCCGATGATTCTTCTCCCTATAAAGAATCCAGCGATATTTACGGCGAGGAATACAACTCGGAAGATGGTGGGGGAGAGGGCGAAGGAAAATCCCGTCAGGGTTTCTTTAATCGCTTTGAAGAGATAGGCCAGAAGTTTGGTCAAAAAGCGAAGGGGGGAAATCTCCCCCCTATCACGGTCAATCTTCTTAACTTAGAATTTTAGTTTTCGAAAGTGTTTGCGCGGTTACCGAAGTTACGATTGAGAGCATCTGTCTCATCGTTATCAAAGTTCATGAGCTCAGCGACGTAATCAGCTTCGTTCATCGACATGAGTTTAAAGATTCTCAGGAACTCAGGCTTCACGTTCGAAAGATTCACATTCGCTTTGCGGCCTTCCTTGAGATACTTCACGGTTTCGACAAAATGACAGATCCCCGATGACCCAACGAAGTCGATGGCACCAAGATCAATCGTGATATTGGAATTTGGATTAGACTTAGCGATCGACTGTAGCTCCTGGCGAAGAGGCTCTGAGTGATCGTAGTTTAAATCCCCCTGCATGTGGACGATAATGTTTCCATTAGCATCGCGAAGTACATTTGCCTTCATTGTCATGGGGGAAGCTCCTTGGTATTGTTGCCCGCAATCCCTAAAATAATATCACGAAGCTGAATTTGGAGAGAGAGTGGGAAAAATCATTCTATTGAACACGCCAATTGGAAATCTTTCAGATCTTACCCCTCGGGTTCGTGAGGCGCTTGAGAAAGGGGAAAATTTTGCCGCAGAAGACACCAGGTCATTCAAAGATCTATTGAATCATCTAGGGATTTCCGTCTCCGGAAAGAGGATCTTTTCTCTCCATGACCAAAGTGAATCGAGGGATCTAGAGAAAATTCTAGAGCTGGCCGCTCAGGGAATTGTTTACGTGGCCTCGGAAGCGGGGAGTCCCATCATTTCTGATCCGGCCTATCCTCTGGTTTGCGGTGCCTATGAAAAAGGGATTGAGGTCGAATCTTTCTCGGGAGTTTCTTCCCCCATCATGGCGCTGGAACTGTCTGGTCTTCCCCCGCTTCCGTTTCAGTTTCATGGCTTTTTGCCTCGGGAATCAGGAAAACGACAGAAGGCATTCGAATCTCTCGGGGGCGGCACGCATATCTTTTTTGAGGCGCCGACACGGATCGAAGATACGATGGAAGATCTCCAGAAGGTATTACCGGATGTTCGGGTAGCACTTGTTCGTGAGCTTTCAAAAAAGTTTCAGGAAGTCCTTCGTTTTCGCGCCGACGAGTGGACGCAAAAGAAGGAAAATCTCACAGTGAAAGGGGAGTTCGTTTTGCTTCTTCATAGACCAGAAACCAAATCGACCGGGTTCAAAGACCTTACGACCTTAGCACAGGATATATTGGCAAATGGGGCAGGTCCCAAGCTAGTGGCGAAGCTTTTGTCCACCATTCTTGACCGGCCAACTAAGGAAATTTACTCCGAGCTCACCAGGCATAACAGGGAATAAATTAACTGTTTTGTGTTCTTTGAAGATAGTCTTAAAATAGTCAGATGAAGATACAAGTTCTTGGTGGTCATGGCGGTAAGGCGCGTGGATTCTCTACCACCTCTTTTTTAATCGACGACGTTCTCCTTGTGGATGCTGGATCTGTTGCAGGTGCGCTTTCTGTTGAGGAACAGTGTCGAATTGAGAACATACTCATTTCTCATTGTCATTTAGATCACACTAAGGATCTCGCGTTTCTTTGTGATAACTGTTTTGGTCTACGTCCTACTCCGTTTCAGGTTTACACGCACCAGACGGTGAAGAAAATTCTTCTCGATCATCTTTTAAACGATGTTTTGTGGCCCGATTTTTCCAAACTGCCGAATCCGGAAAGACCCACTATTCAGATTAATGAAGTAGAACCCGAGCGTACTTTCCGAGTGGGTGGCTATGATGTCACGCCAGTTCCCGTCAGGCATCCCCTCGATGCCATGGGATTCATCATCGAGAAAGATCACGTGGCCGTGCTCTTTACTTGTGATACCGCCGCGACTGAAAGAATTTGGCAAGTGGCCTCGAGATTTAAAAATCTCAAAGCGATTTTCACGGAAGTGAGTTTTCCGAACAAGATGCAGAAGGTGGCGGATCTTTCAGACCATCACACGGCCGGATCTTTCCTGAAAGAGCTTCCGAAAATGCCAAAAGATATTCCTATCATCCTGACCCACCTGAAACCGAACTACCGCGAAGAAATCATCACGGAGCTGAAGCTTCTCGAACTCCCGCGTGTTCAGGTTCTCGAAAAAGACGGACAGTTTTTTCATTTCTAGAATTAGCGAACGCCTCGGAAGATGGCATCACTTGAACCACCTCGGGTAGGACCCAATTGCTGCATCTGCGGATTGAATCCCTGTGGAATGGACTGCTGGCTCTTCTGCTGAACAGTGGCGCAGCTTGTGTTGACCGTAGAGCGATCACTGATTTTCACGAGACGGGCGCAGACCTCGTAGTTGGTGGTGTGGCGTGGAGCTATAAACTCTAGATCGTCGTCCGATGCCGCAATTCGTGCTTCATTCTCTTTCGCATCATCCCAGGTCGTGTTCACCGCAGGAGCTTCGGTGGCAGTTTCATCTTCATCGCTTCCCTCACTTGAAGACTCTTCTTGATCTTCTCCTGCGATAGAAGGTTCTTCTATCGGGGGAGGAGTCCCATTTGTTCCGGTGAATCTGAGGCTCGCGATGTTCGTCCCTTTACTAAACCAGATAACGGTGTGATCCGGAATGATCGTTGTTCCGCCATTGACCTTACCCGTGATCGTGGCCGAGTTCAGGTCTTTGATGGTCGACTTCACTTCAATCTTGTGAGGGGCCGGAGCAGCTCCACATACACCCCGATCGTTGCGAATCTCTCCCTCATCACATTTTTCTACGCAAGCTTTGTCTTTTATTTCTTTTTTTGGATCCGTACAAGTTTGTGAACATTCCTTGGTCGTTGGGTTGCGTGGACCAGTACCCTCGATACATTTTTCAACACAGGATCCGCCGATCATTTCTTGAGTCGTCGAACAAGTTGTACATTCCGGATGGTTGGTTGCGCCGTTAGCACAAGTCGCAACAGGAGCGGCTGGGCATGAGCCATCAGCAGCGCGGTTAACCCCGGTTGGGCATTTGGCGACACACCGATTATTCAGGATTTCCTCAGTCGTAGAGCAAGTACATGTAGGAGGATTCGTCGCTCCGTTAGGGCAAGTCGTTGGAGTAGGATCACCGCCGCCACCGGCCGGACCATCCACGCAAGCGCCAGCAGGATTTAAAACTCTTGGAGGACGACAATCAACTGTTCCTCCATTAACGATGATAGGTCCACCAACATCTACACAGTCTGAGCGATCCGCATTCGGACGTTGAGGGAGATCACAACAAACTCCCGTGGAGAGTTTTAACTGATCATCGCAAGTTGTAACTGGCACGGGAGGATTTCCTCCACAGATGGCGCGGTAATCAGCACGGGAGACAAATCCTGAATCGGCTGAACCATTACCAACCACGGCCGCGCGATAAACGGCATCAATAGTATTTGGATTACTCGATTTGATTTCGGCTTCAGAAACTGTCGTTTTGAGATGCTCGAGAAAGGAAAGTTGGTTGGTATCCATCAGCGACGGATTCACGGTACATTGAGGCATGACTTCGGACATCATCTTAAGCATGGAAAAGCATGTCCGGTGAGGGCGCATGTAGGCCTGATAATGTTGTGAGATTTCTGGAGAACGTGAGTCACATGCGCAGGCCCGAAGTAGGAAATCAAAGACTGCGTTGGCATCCAAAGGATTGGTGGCAATACCTGCGATCATGTTCTGAATTCTATCTTCACGGGAACTCGCACCTGCTTCATTTGAGTAAAGGGCCTTATTCATACACTCGCGCGAAGTATTATCTGAAGCCGATCCAGCGCGGCCGGCAGGAACGCAGAAGAGAGATTTTTGAGCGACGTTTTTAAAACCAAAGATGGCCGGGTTACAGCTGATATTTCCGATTCCGGAGCAACCATTGTCAGCAAAATAGATATTACTAAAACGGCTGTTTCTCGGGTGAATACAAAGATTACCGACCATTTCGGAGGCCCATCCGCCGTAGATACAACGATCACGCTGATTGAGGATAGTGCGGAGTTGGTTGAGGTATTGTCCGTACCTGACGTTTCTTTCCACTGCATGGGCTTCTGGGAAAAAGAGGAGATTCGAAACCTTCTTCATGAATTCCGTGTAACGACGAAATCGTTCCGGATCAAAGCCACTGGTCTTCACCTGATGCTTGTATTTCTCTTCGATCTCCACGATGAGCTCCATCGTAGCGATCACAACTTTCTTTTGTTCTTCGTAACTTAAATGGACGAATTTTTCATGCGACATGATCGAAGCCGCAAAGACGGGCTTCATTAACAGGACAAGAATTACGAAGAGGCAGTTCTTCAGCATAGTTTGACCTATGGACTTGTCGGTATGTTGGCTTTGCATCTTGATTAGAATAAACGAGAAACGCGCTCGGGAGCCTTGAAGGAGAAAGCTTCAAAAGAGACTGCTGTAATTCTAAGAACTTAGGCCGGCTATAATTGGCCTAACCCTAAGAAAGGAAGCCTCTAAATGCTGGCATTTCCACTTCCGAAATCCTAAAATGAAGCAAATTTTAGAAGGATGGTTTTTCCCATGGGATGGTTTCATCAGGTCAAGAACCCAAAGCTCAAGAACGTCAAAAAGCTCGCCAGCAACACTCCGGTTGGTCTCTGGAAAAAATGTAACCAGTGCGGAGAGATTCTTCAGGCCGAAAAGCTCGAAGAGAATATGAACGTCTGTCCTCTCTGCGATTATCACTACCGTATTTCTGCTTACGAGCGAATTGCCGTGATGACGGATGAGAATACTTTTGAAGAAATTAGCCCTGATCTTATTTCCAATAATCCACTTCAGTTTCAGGATAAGATGCCCTACGTGGCAAGACTCCAGGCCGCGATCAAAACGACGGGCATCAAAGATTCCACCGTGTGCGGAACAGCGACGATTGATGGGAAGCCTGTGGCGATGGCCGTGATGGATTTCCGCTTCATGGGTGGATCGATGGGAGTTGTGACCGGAGAGAAGATCGCTCTGGCGATGGACATCGGTTATGAGAAGAAAATTCCCGTGATCGTTGTGTCGTGTTCCGGGGGAGCGCGAATGCAGGAAGGAATTCTTTCTCTCATGCAACTCGCGAAAACTTCTGCTTCGCGATCACGTCTGAAATCCGCAGGCATTCCGTACATTTCTCTTCTCACTGATCCCACTACTGGTGGTTGTGCGGCGAGCTTCTCCATGCAGGGAGATATCAATATCACCGAGCCCAAGGCCCTCATTGGGTTTGCAGGCCCTAGGGTCATTGAGCAGTCTATCCGCCAGACACTTCCAGAAGGATTCCAGCGTTCGGAATTTCTGAAAGATCACGGATTCATCGATCGGATCATTCACAGAAGAGACCTGAAGAAAGAACTCTCTTTCTTCATGGGTATGTTCACTGCCTGACATGAGTTCCTCCCTCACACAGTGGCTTTTGAATCACTATGGGCGGGAGGAAGTAAAAAAGGATACGGGACTATCCAGAATTCGGTCTGCACTTGATTCCATCGTCCCGGAACTGTCTTTAAAAAAAATCATCACCATCGCAGGAACCAATGGCAAAGGGGAGACCACTCTCTGGCTTTCCCGGTATCTGGGAAGTCGCTCTCATTGCACATGGATCTCTCCCCACGTGGAAAGAATCACGGAAAGATTCCGGAGCGAAGAGGGGGAAATAAGTTTTGATGAACTAGAGCGCCTCATTCACGACTGTCACGCGATTGTTCTGGAAAGAAAGTACTCCCTTTCTTTTTATGAATTTCTTTTTTTTGTTTTCTGCCACTGGGCCCGGAAGAGAAATCCCGAAATCCTCCTTTTGGAAGTAGGTCTCGGAGGGAGGCTGGACGCCGTCAATGTTTTCGATGCCGATTTCATTCTGCTGCCTTCCATCTCGCGTGATCATCAGGAATTTCTGGGCAATAGATATGATCTCATTCTGAAAGAAAAGTTGGGTCTTCTGAGAAAAGGGAGCTTGCTTGTGCATTTCCTTTCGCTCGATTACCTCAAAGAAAGGGCCATTGAGATAGCCACAAGCGTAGGGGCAAAAAGTCTTGATCTCGATGCTGCCAAGATAGTAGGGAAGTGGGAGTTTTCCGTGCGGAATCAGCTTTTGGCGCGTGCCGCATTCCTCCTCTTAACCGGAAACCGTGAGGAAAACCTTCATGAAGAGCTGAAAAGCTTCCGTCCCGGAGCGCATTTCCTCGAGTACCGAGGGGAAAGTATTTCCTCGAGAGGAGAGTGGATTTTTTATGGCTCACACAATGTCGATGGATTGAGGAATCTTATTCAATTTTTACAGTGCGGGAATTATAATTTCAGCAGACCTCCCTATGACCGTGTTCTTGTTTCCTTTTCTCGAAGGGACCAGCGTGATCTTCGCACGATGCTGAAGATGTTAAGAGAATCGGGATTGGGGAATATTCTTGTGACCAGTTTCCCACACCCCAAGGCGATGGACCCGGGTGTGATGGAAGAACTCGCAGGCCAGGAAGGATTTAAGTTTGTTCATGACGTTGAGGCCTGCATTCAAAATTCAGATGATGGTACCCGTACTTTGGTTACTGGTTCTTATTATTTTATGGGCCATCTCCGGCAACTTATCCGCAGCAGATAATCCGCAGCTCACCTTCGGTGACAAGCTCTCCGTTTTTTCAGACAAGGCCTATCGGAAAAATAATGGCAAATATTTTGAGGCCGTCGGCAACGTCATCATCATCAGCCAGAAAGACACCATCTATGGTGAGCTCGCGAGCTTAGACCAGGAAACGATGATGGTGAAGATCGAAGGAAATGTTCGTGTCATCACCAAGGACATGACCCTTTATGGTTCTCACCTTGAATACAATATCACGACCGGAGGTGCGGTCATTAAGAACGCCCGCATCCTGACGTCTGACTTTAATCTCGTTTCTAATCAGCTCGTGCGTGTCAGTGAGAAC